>VZSE01014407.1:0-78312 GCA_013398275.1 Promerops cafer | reverse complement strand
CATGTCTGACTTCTGGCTTCATCCATTTACAGTATTTTCTTTTTTTTCTACGGTATTTTCTTTTTTTTCTTTGTGTGTGTGTGCATCTTACTTCACATTTTAATTTTTTTCAGAAGTCCTTTTTCTTGAAAATTAGAGTAAATTGAAAAATCACTCTCATCATTAGTACTGTCTAAGGTTCACTTTATATATATATACATATATATATATATACATGTATGTATGTATGTGTGTATGNGAATGAGTTCCCAGTTTACCCCAGCTACACAAGGATATAACCACTCTGAGGTGTAGGTAGGAGCCATTCTGTCCCAGTGCTGCCACTAGCAGTACCTTCTCCTCTGGAAACAGGACTGGCCTCCACCCCATCTGCAGCAGCTCCGAGAGGTCCTGCACACAATTTCTCTCTCTCACAGCTTCCCCTCACTCTGGTGCCTGTTGTACAATTTGAGACCAATATGTTTCAGGAGGGTGGTTGTGGAAGTGGGGGAGGGGGTCTCTAAATTATGGTTGCTGTGGGAACCATAACTTTGAATTTCTTGACATCTGTCCAATGACAATCTCAACATTAACGTTGCATTAACATAGTTTTTTTGCATTTAATTAAAAAAGATGATGGCCTGGAATCTGTTAAGGAATTTAAAGCCAACATTTAAACTGTTTGCTGGGAGCAGATATGTCAAAGCCTCTGCTCTGGAAATGCTCATGAAACAGTCTGACAATGTACAATAGCCACAGAGATGAGAAATGAAAGCAAAATTTGTAACACCATTGCTTGTCTCCTTATGGTGGCTTTGCCCATCATTCTTGTCTGAAGGAAACTGCTCTGACTGAGTTTAAAATAACTTGGAAATGAAATAATTGTTTCCAGTTCCTCTGTATGCCATCCCCACTGCTGACCACTGACTCACTTGTGTGTGCAGGCTGAGTCTTCTGGGGGCTTGCTTCTCCAGCCTACGCTGCCATCCTGAAGCTTCCTAAAAGATTATAGCAGAAGCTCTTGCATGTATCAAGATAGGGGCACAGGATGGTAGTAAATGACTGCAGCATTCATCCCAGTTTCTGGACTCTTGAAAATGTGTCTGGGTTTCCCACGTAAAATTCCAGTGCACTCGTTAATTGGTTTTGATTTTGAAGGTTATACGAAAAAAAGTGTTTACAACTGATGGGTGTCTCACCTTGAAAGGTTTGGGGACACTAAGCTTTAGAACTCTCTTTTGTAACCTCATGTTATTTCAATAAGTTCAGCTATCAGACAAATAGACATATGGACTATGCTAAAGTTAGGTGCTGTAGATAGGAGAAAGATGTTCATATGGCACCCGTGTTATTTAGCCTTCTCTCATAACAGAATACCATACTGTTAAAAATTGTCTATTTTTATGTAATTCTTCCACTTATATTGAGATAAAAAAATTATTAGTCTAAGGTTGGCTCACATCATCAGAGCTTCTAAATGTTGGCAACTTCCCTACAGTCTGTTGCAGGCAATAACTGCCAGGGAAGTTGCTTGAACACAAGCAAAAATAGGTCTTCCTGCTGAGCCACCAGCCCAGCAATGTAAGAAAGAATTTAATACCATGGCCTTAAGAAAGTTTCCGTGTTCTTCACAGACAGTCGTGCCTTCAGTAAGGTGACGGAGGGAGAATATAAAATCCCAGAGTTACTGCAAGCCTTGAAAAAGTTGTGAAAGAAGACTTGGCAGTTCGTATCTTTATGTAAAAGATTTTTGCATATAAATTGCATACGCATATGACATTTTAGCTCCAACTTTACATGTGTTTTGGAGGTTGGATGCAATCTTGTCCCTGCCTGTCTGTTTGCTTTTGCCATAGCTGCATCAATATTAATCCCGTTGGTTTTTCCCTCTGGCTTTTTTCTTAATTTCCCTCTCTTCCAGTTTTGATTTAAAAACTAGTTGGTTCCTTTTATCCTAGGAAAAAATCTAGGCATCTCTTTTCTATTTTTTAATGAATTATTGTATATAAAGCATGTATATTTCTTTTTTGTCTTTTGTAGTAGACACTCTAGTATTCATCTAGTGAGAAGAAATGGCTAGAGAGTTGATAAAATGAAGAGATATTCCTTTACTGGAGACATTTTCTCTTCTTTAAAGGTAAAGAAACCTTCCTTAGGTATTATTACTGTTCTATCTCCCTCTGCCCGCCTTCTTCCCCTCTCCTTTCATTATCATCAGAGAATCACAGGCTTTGCCTTACCAACTGTCTGTACACTGTATTTAAGAAATATCACTATTCTGAGCTCAGATTAGATGGACTATCTAAAATGACTCATAAATTAACTCCTTTTCTTGTTTGGAAATTGTCAGTGAAGAGCCTAGTCTCCCTCTTTTTTGGTCTCTTTATTAATAGCCTCCTGGTGACTGTATTTCATTTTTGGAATTTCTTGTTAACTGTTCTGAAAAATAGAATCTGGTTTATCTTTGTAAGTCATGTTTATAAGATGCCATGACATGGGACAGCCGCCCCTCACTGCCTGCATGACTGAGGTGGTTGTGGGCAGACACCTCTGAACAATCTATAGTTCCTCAGCTTCATGAAACATAATCAGAGCTATGAAATTATCACACTCACCCCAAGCAGAAATTGCAGGTTTCCACAATATTAGCTGATGAAATAAGCAATCCCTCCTTCCCTTCAGTTCTAGCAGCAGTGACTCATTTCAGTCAAGTCACTTTGACTGACTTTTTTCCTACAGTGGCAGAATCAAGGCACTCTAGGAAATGGTAGTACATGAACTATGTCTGTAGGGAATGGAGTTTTTATGCCTGAAGTCTATCAACAAATGATTTGCAGAACTGCATGTCATTGCAAAAGTACGTTCCCTCTATCTAATATTTTTTGAATATTTGAAATTGTTTGAATTTTTTGTTTGGTTGGATTTTTTTTCTACTAAAATTTCCTACACTACCGATTTGTTGCGACTTTTTAAATGAAATTAAATTTGGAGAATGTTTGAGAGCAAGGCATTATCCTTAAAATCTCATAGTTTCTAGCACGCACAAAAAACTTCTCTGAATGTTTTTAAGTCAAAAATCTGTTTTCTCACAATCATTGTCATTAATTTCCTGAGGTGGACACATGATATAATTAATAACATGCATCCATGGTCCAAAATAAATGTAATTTAGAACTCAGTGGTTCCAGTTAGCACAACCTTTTATTTGATTCCTAAGCATATAAAAGTTGCTTCTAGTTGAATAAGAGAATGTAGTTGAACAGGGGTTGCAGCGGTGCACCAAAAGCTATGACATCCCTGTTCAAATAATTTATAAACAGCAGAAGAATTTTAAGAACTGAATTACTACCTGAACTTCAAAAGAGACCATGTATTTCTATTAATATAAAGAACAATTGTGAGCTGTTAGCCGTTATTTGAAATTGAAATTCATCAAAAGGGTGGTGGAGGAGGAATATATCTGCACTCTAATGTGGATAAAGGATCTTCTGTGTCAGGTAAAATTACTTCTGAAATAAGAGAAGTTTAAATAAACTCTAAAGAAGACATGCAACTTTATCTTGGGGCTGCCTTTCTCCCAGCCTCAGCTCAAACTCTCAGGTTTTTTCCAACCAGATCCTAAACACAACTTTAGATAAAAATTTTTCTTTCTACAGCCTGGGTTCATTCATGACCAAGACTTTTCTGAAACTCTTCAGCCACTGAAAAAAACCCTAATTTTTGTACACCATCCTGATAATTTTTTTTAATTGAAAAATCTAACTGCATCAGAAATGCATAGCACATTTTTTTCCTTAACACAGGAATTATTTTGTGGAAAGGGGAGATGCCATTTATGGGGTCTCTGTTACTTACAACTATAGAACTCCAGCCTGACTCTTTTTGCAGGTCTTTTTGCATCTCTTTGCTGTGGAACACAGGGCTGATGTTTTCATATCTGTAAACAGATATGCTCTAATACATTACACTACTATAGCAGAACTTTCTAACGTTACCTTTTTACTTCTTTTTAGCAGGTTCAAAATATGAATAAGGGCCAATGCTCTGAACTGGAATTTCTTTTGCAGTTTTGCTTTCATGGAGTTGTAGCAAGCAACAGATAAATTTGCTTTGTGTGTGACTGCCAGAAGCAGTGCTGGTATTTCAGAAAAACTGATGTCCCTGGGACCCAGGCAGTGATGTTGGGCTGAAAGGACAAATTGCTACATGCAATTTGGCAACCTATTTAAGGGGTAAAATAAGCAAGTTTTAGCATGATTATACACCACCTCTGTTTTACTAATTGCTATTTGACTAAAAGCTGTTTTTTTTTTTTTTTTTCCAAAGCCCCTGGAGCCATTATGTACAGCAAAGGAAAGTAATAATGAAAGAAAGCTTGATATTCTGCATATGAGCAGCAGATTGTGTAAATCCAGCCTTCCGATTCCGATATTAGCTAAACATGCTCCTAATATTGCCACACTGATTCAGGATAAAATGCAGCAAAATGAGGCAGTTTAAAAAAATCCCTCCTGTTCTATGTGGAGATATAACCAATTTAGCAACAGTGGCATTATTAGGATATTTTGAAACCAAATTAATTCAATTTATTTTACAGACCATTTCTCTTTACTTTCAAGTCCTGAAAGCTCAAAGGTTTATCCACTCTCTAATTCTCTGTAGGATCAGCCTGGGATAGGGGAAGAGATTCTGTTATTTAAAAGAGGTTCAAGTGAATGGGTTTTCTTTCAGAAGGAGGGGAGAAAAAAAGACACAAACAAAGCAACTAAAATTCAGATTAGCTTTTTTCATTCATTTAGATATCTTCCAGATTGGCAGCTCTGGATTGCAGGGTGAGATGAGAGTTTTATGTCATGAAGTTATGGTCACTTAGACTGTAGAAGAAAATAATCCAAATTTATTTCATGTTTGACACAGGACAAGTATCAAGCTAAATTTTTTTATTTTACAATACTAGATCTGAAGTTGAATGTGAAAGGGAAAAGGAAACAGAGAAAGAAGATTAAAAAAATAAGATGCAGGGAGGGAGAAAGGCAGTACTAAAACTGCAGTCTTAGCCTTCTAAACCCTTTTGCTTCTCTGATTGATACTTTTCAATTATACCTTCCCATTTCACTGACATTTGAAATGCTATTTTTTTTTCTAGTGATAACTTCAAATGCTTAAGTTCCAACAGCACCAGTAACCCTGTTTAGCTGTAGTAGTAAATTGGTTCCTTGTACAACATAATGGCAGTGACAGCCTTTTGCTAGGGAAATGAGTTCTCCAATGGGACATGCCTATGATAAGACGTCCGGTTTTGAAATTGTATTTCTCTGTATCAGAATTAAATCTGGACTTTATATTTCTTTGCTGCCACTGCTCCGTAGCTGGTCCCTATACAGTACGACCAAAGACTGACAAGTAATGCTTACACAGGAACCCTTTCACTTAAATTGGATTTGTCCTTTTATGTTTCCTCCTATTATTAGCTATTAAAATCTCTCAAACCCTTTTTTAAACAGTGATAGGGTTTGGCAAACCTGAAACTCACTGACTCGGAGGAGAAAAAAAGTGTTCTACTATTAAGAGCAGTCATTTCCTTCCCTGGGTAAAATTAACTCGCATTTAGTAAAATACAGTATTGATTCCCTGTGTTATACGGTAAGATATACAGAGTATCTTCATTGTGTTGAGAAAGGTCAGGATTTGAATCTATTATATTGGCACAGCTAAAGGCCTATTAAAAAGGATACCAAAGAAAACACAAATCAGTGCCACTCCTGGGTACTTTAGAAAACCCAAGCCTTCTTTCTTCTGGCTGTCATATTGCATTTCTTAGAGTCTTTAATGGCTAAAACAAAAGTAATGTGCCTCCTGTGATGCTTGATTTGCATTGGTACCTGACAGTACCATAAGTGTGTGCACTTAGTGTATTATTACTATGTGCTGTAATGGAACAGCACAATGGAGGTCACTGGGAGATCATCAGTATATATAATTTCATTTTAACCTTAGGTTTACATTATCACTTAAATAACAAAATAATAATCAGTCTGTGGGAAAGGGCAATTCTTTTTCCATTTCTTGCAGTAAAAAATTAACGCAATATGATCCCTATATTGGTTTCAATACTGATACCAATTCCATCCTATTTTCCTTCAAAGAAACATTCCCGGCAAACTTAGGAGGGAAACTTCTTGGAACTACTGAGATGTTCAGAAAGAAACAAGTTTAGATTTCAGCATTGTCCTCTGACTTATTTCTGATTTCATTTCAGTATGGGATATATTCACAGTAGAAAACACAGACAAGAATGCTTTTTGACTAAGAGGCACATATCTTGAAAAGGCTATTGGACTTTTACATATACAGATTATCTATATAGCATTTATGTCTGATTTGGGAAGGCTGCAATTTTTTGCCTTCAGTTGCCATCAGGGATTAATAACAGTGGTCAAGATTATACTTTTCCTTGCTATGGTAGAGATTCAATTGCACCTATTATATGATTACATTTTATTTTATTTTATTTTATTGAATGATTAAATTTACTGTATAAGAAGGATTTGGACCTTTAATTGCTAATCTTTTTACTTTTTTAAAAAATTGACCATAATATAACTTTTACAGCCTCTGTCTGTGCTTTTAAAATGTCATTAATAATCAGAAATGTTGAATACAGAAGGGCAAGTTAAATCCTGTCATTGAAACAGCAAACAGCTTTAGTCAAATGTATTGGCACAGAATTAAAAATGCATCAAGCATGTATTTGTCTTCTCGATGGGAAGCCCTTATTAATAGTTTGAAGAGTAGAAAGCTTAGCCTTATGCAACAAACGCTGTAGTAGGTTGTTTTTTTTTTAAATATATTTTAATGTGTGAAATTGCAGGATGCCAAGGTTGCCATTAAAGCTCCTCTCTTATTCCAGTAATTTTCCCACTTAGATTCATTCTTTCCTTTCACAAAAAAGCACTTCATAGTGGTCACAGCAGAAATGCAGTGATACTGAGCAGAGTGCAAGGTTAATTACTACTCCACTGTCAAAATATTGGACATAACTACAAGGACATAAGTCGGCTTACTTCTCTGAGAAGTCTCTCCCTTTCTCTCTTTGGAGCAGGCATTTTCTACGGAAGTCTATGTGCTTTATTCAGAATTTTAATAGAAATGATTTATAGACAGGCTATTTTAGAAGAACCCACTTTTTTGATTCTGACTCAGCACAGAAGAGTAGCACAAACCCATAAAAAAAGATTTTATTCTCTATAGACCTGTGGACATGACTCCTACCTCAGGGACCCCTTTGAAAATACATCAGGAGAATTGTCTATGTTCAAAACTTTGTTTTGGCTTCTGACTCTAGAAATTTAAAAGCAAGTATTTGTCTTTAATGCTGTTACTCTCCCCTATTCAGCTAAGATGTGGGAGGTTTGACAAACTTGGAAAATGTCTTCTTTGTATTTAGGAATAAACCATATCTAATTCTGTTGCATCCCACAGTCACCCAGAATGGGTGCCATGGAAGGAAACTACCATGTAATCTCCCCCGCCCCCTGGATAGAGTGGCTCTCTGCCTTTCATTCTCTTGTTCTCAAAAGTTTTTTCTTGTTTGTACCCCTATAGGTTCTCAGTTAATGTATTCGTATCCCCTTACTCCTGTTGGGTGAGCGCCTGTAATCCCCCCCGATCCTCCTCCTTGTTCTGAAACTACTGGACCCCTGACCCTCAGCCACACCTACCCCTCGGCCTTAAAACCCTTGGACCCTCTGATATCTGGGCTTTTTCTGGTCCCTGACCCACGGGGGTAATAAACCCTGTTGTGTTACGCCGAGAGAGTCTGTGCCTCCTTCTCTCCCGCTCTGGCCGCTTGTACCGCACGCCGTGTACCGGCACCCTCAGGAGTGCAGCGCAGGAAAAAAGGGCTGCGCCGACCGGCCCTGCCAGGACCAGGCGCAGGAAAAGTGGCTGCTACAGAATTCAATTTAAAAATGAAATTAAGGGAAATCATCAAATCTGTGTGTGGCCTGGCAGGTACCTCAATCTTTGTTTACTAGCTGTGGGCTGGCAGGTTGGAGTCCCCTGTAGTTCTTACTGGAAACCTACAAAACAGAACAAACCTGATTTTCTTATCTCATTCACAAATCTGATCAAACTGCTCTAATAAAGAGTGTGTATGAATCTTTCCTTGGCTTACAATTTCTATCAGGTGCTCAAGAATGCTTCTTCTATATATGTTGACAGAACAGCCAAAGGCAAAATCTGACCAACATTGCTCTGGACCTCAGTCTACTCTTGTGATCCAGCCCACTGATGCCCCTTAGCAGGGTAAAATAACTCTCTTGCTAGGAGGTCAAGATTAGTCCACTCCTATATTTCACCTCGATCATCTTGCATTGTAATTTCTCCTTTTTGACAGCCAGCTGCTGTCACTTGATCATATTATCATGATCCTTTTGCTGATACTTCCGGGCGAGCATGCTCTTATCTCTAGCTGTCAGTTCCAACCCAGACTGCTTCCACCACCTGACATAATGGGTGTGAAAGTTTTCCCATAACAAGCTCAGACCTAGAAAGCAGGTTCTTGTATTAATATCCTTCACCAAACCTCTTAAGCTTCAGGGCATGGTGTATCTGATCAGGCAATACAAAATTTTGTATGGGCTATGAGGTCTTCAAAGGCTGCTTTGTGTGTTTGTTGAAAAGGAAAGATGTGACCCACTAAGTTGTGTCCAGAGTTTATTTGAACTCTTTATGCAGTTGGAATGGGATATGGCCTGAATAAATAGAGATGAAGCTGAAGAGAAAACTGAACTTGAAAGAACAAGTGTGGGAAATGTCTTGTGCTTTGCTTTGCTTTCACACAACGCACATGTTGCTACTACTCTTTTCAAATTATTTTTTTAAATGTGCTTATGACATTATAGTGTGAGTGAGAACAAGGCAGTCTAACAATGCACATAAAAATAACTAACAAGCTGACCACATGCCTGCTAATGATCTCAATCAAATTTGCAAATTGCCATGAAAACAAAGACAAAATGAAAACATGAAACCCCCCTAAACCCCTAAATCCATTATAACTCATGATCTTATACACACCTAATGCATCTTTCAGCCTGCTTGGAGACCTGAGGCCCTTCAGACAAGTGGTGCTGTGAGCAATCTCTTCACGGATGGTTCTCATTTGGCAGACAACTGACTTTTAAGTCTGTTGTCTGTGGGCCTTAGCTTTGTGTCCTTTAGCAGAATTTAGTAGTTAAAAAAGTGAGAAGGAGGGTGGGTTTTTGAATAGCCTTTAAAGGCCTTGGTGAGTTAAAATCAACACTTTAAGTTACACCCAAAATGAACATGGCATCCCACTTATCCTGTTAAGCATATTTATTACATGTTTTTTTGGACCAGAAGAGCTTATGTGTGGTGGCATTCTGCACTAAATGATATTCCTCTTGGGGAATTAAAACCTTTTAAAATTCTTCACTGTTTTCCTGATGCTTTATCCCCTTCCTGTTATTAATGGACAACTAAGGTATGGAGACTAAGTAATGTGCTAGTTTCCAGGGCCTGATTTTGTATTTAAATCTGCCTTACTTGTCTTAATCAGCAGCTTGGATTTTAAATAGCTGGCTTTCTGAGTCTCATCTAGTTGTGTACACATGGCATTTTCTTTTAGTTGAGGCTTATTGTCAAGTGGCTTTTTCTCCCCTGTAAAAAAATCAATACAATTTGAATTTTTCTACCCAGACTGAATCCTTGGTAAATTGTTGTGGATGGTTATTGATTTCTTATATCTGTGAGACTTTTTTTTAACTAGCATTAAGGTAAACAGAAGTCTTATTGTGTTCATTTTGCAGGATAACACTTATCTAGACAAAAGAACACATAAGCACAGGGCTTACCAATAGGTAAGATGCAGCAAGTCACTTCCAATAACACAAAATAAGAAGAACAAAACTTTTCCGTGGCTGAGCAGAATGGAAAGATTGCTTTCTTGTCACAAATTTTGATTGAATTGAGTCTGTGCTTTTGGAATGGGTTTACTGATAGAACAAGAAATATCATTTAACTATTTCTTACACTTTCATGCTCACAGAAAACATAGTAAAGGCAGAAAAGGTCTTAAGTGAGGATTATGACTCTTTCCTTACCCCTCTGAATCTGGTGAGGGAAAGGATGAGAAAGATATCTGTCTTAAAAGACATCAGGTTGATTCTTCCTCTTTAGTTCTAAACTGTCTCCAAAATATAAAGGAGACTCTCCTATTTCACTCTGAAGGCAAGTGGAGCAGCCATTTCTAGAAGTACAAGAAAATAGAAAGTTGAGGAATACTGCTGAGTTTATGAAGTCTCCACCCATACAAAAACACGTAAGTATTTCCAGTGATCCCTGCGGCTTCTAACCTTTGGGATCAAAATCTTTCAAGCAGGCAATGCAATTCCATACTGAGGCACTTAATAATAATAACAACAATAAGTTTGATAAAATATAATAAAGGGAAAGATAATGAATTCCATCAGAAAAATGCATGGGTAATGTGGGCTTCCTGGGACAAAGAAGAGTTCTAGGGAACATGTGGCCGCAGAAGTGACTTGAACATTGTGAACATTGATGGGCAGTGACAAACATTCTGAACTCCAATATTTCTCTTTCAAAAGTGCTGATATTTAGCTTTTATAAGGTATGAGTGTTTTAGGGTCATGTCATACACCAGAACAACTGTGGGGAAGATTGGAGTTAATTATTGCTGAATGAGATGCCAAATAATAATAGGAATCCAAAGGACAATGTATTGAAATGTTTGTTGTTTCTTCTTTTTTTCTTTCCTCTGTCTCTCTTTTTTTTTTTTTTTTTTTTTTTTTTTTTCCTTTCTCTTTTTTTTTTTTTTTTTTTTTTTTTTTTTTTTTTTTTAGCATTCATTCTTTTCTGCTTCCCTGTGGAGTGTTCAGTTCTTAGGGTGGCCTGAGGAGAGATCAGTGATGCTGTGCTTTGTAGTCTATTACAGCACAGCTGTTCATCAATTAGAATGGAGAAAATAATCCTGCTGTTTTAGAATAGCATGATGTGCCTTCTATGTTATCAGGCAAAATGCAAACTGGATACATGAAACCCATGCAGTGAGGCTGCCAGGGTGAGGGGGAACCTCTGACTCAAAAAAGTTCTCCTTTATTATTCTCATTTTCTCTGCTAGTTTAAAACTATAATTACAAACTTGAGCACCCACTCTACCTTATGAAATGAAGGAGCATCCACAGTTGCCCTGCAGGAGCTAGTAGAGCAATTAGTGAATCAGAAGTCAAGAATAAAGCTAAGAAATGTGAATCAATGCTATGCTTATACAGTGTCTGTTTGTACACTGCTTTCTTTCTTTTTTTTTTTTCCCTTCCTTTTCCATCAGGCCTTCTTTTCATGTAATAGCAGAGGAATGTGTGCTGAAGAGCAGATAGTTAGTGCCACTTTGCCACCATATGCCTTTATATTTGGAAATTTGCATAAACAGCAAAACATTAAAACATGATTTATAACCCCCCCTCAAAAATAGAAAATATATGCAGAAGTTTCAAAAGGAAACCATGGGAGTTAAGTTAAAAAGCCCCAGCCTTAAATTCCATTAATTGGAAACAGTGTATTTTATTTGTATTCATAACATGTATCTATTATGCAGACTGTCTAGTGTACAGCATACAGTTTGTATGGGGGCTAATGGCCCTGCTCATGGGCAATGTTCTGGATTTCTGTTGTAATTCTTAATGTGTGGGGCAGACACCCAGAACAGCAACTGCATTAAAAACCTGAAAGTTGGAGAGAGAGATGGACCATGGTTAAAGCAGAATCAATCCTCTCTGCTCTACCACAAACACGTTGGCACATGCCAGTCCCAGTTGTATTCACACTCAGTCCTTCATGGAAGCAAAAAAATATACTCTGAGATCCACTAAATCAATCCTCAAGGTCTAAAAGAGTGATACAGGTTAAAATTTTGTTCTAAAGTTTGTGTTTTTCCACTCTGATCAATGCTTCTGCAGAGAAGACATGACCCTAGGTATTACAAAGAGGCTGCTTCTCACCTGCTTGTGGGCTGGTGCAGCAGGTCTGGCTTGAGGTGTGGGTGAGCAGCTTTAGAAACCCACTGAGACCAGCAGCTCCTGGCAAAGGCAGGCTCTGGGGTTCTGAGTGGCAGCAAAGGCTGAGGTTCTACTGTGATTGCTGCTGCCTTTTTCATTGCTTCCTTCCCCTCCGTGCTGCAGTAGGTATCGCCAGGCCAGGCTCTCCTCTCCAGCCTGCACCCTTCCCTTCCTATATACTGACAGAAATAAATAAGAACAACCTGGACAAATTGATTAGGGAGGGGACCACCTCTACTTGTCACAAGTGGTTAACAGCTGCAGGATATGCTCTGTTTGTTGCTTCTTGATATGAATTTAAGACACCCATCTCCACCTCCTGCTTTCAGACATGGCAAGTAAAAGTGGCCTTCTGTTTCTGAAGAGTGCAAACAGGGAGGTGACTTCAGCCAAGGGAAAGTCTCACTCTTATCTAAATTTTACCTAGAAACAAAATGGAAGATTTTGCTGTTCATACTTCAACACATTTTATTAAATGGTCTGAGCTATTGTTCTTCCTTAACAATAAACTAAGGAGTACTTGGATATGGGCTTGTGGTGGTCTCTCTTTTAATGGGGAGGTCTCAGAAGAACACCTATGTCACAGAAGATTCACTTGCCCAAATACAGAAGCAGGGAGGTCTTTCTGGTCACAGTCTCCCTTCTCTGGGCACTATAAGCTGGCTTGCAAACCTTTATCATCTTGCACTATTTAGCCTGTGTCAAAATATCTGAATTTTTCCTTTTCTTTCCCATCAGATTCAAATTTGAACTTACCATCTTGTTGCTCTTCTAACTTGTGTAATTAGACCTGTGGATGCATTTATCATTTTTCTTGTTCCTTTCTTCCTAGTACTCCTGCTGTTGCATCTTTCACAAATATTTGGTAAGAGAACACACTCTTTAAAAGCAAGGATACTGGAACAGAGACTGTGCTTCATCCATTTAGTTTGTCAATTATATACTACTGACTACTGTTGTATGGATGCTATATGTAAGCAAATTGTAATATGACACATTAAATGAGCATTGCTTCTACTCAGTCTTGGACCAGAAGTGGCTGAAAGGCAGACATTTTCAGTGCAAATTAGACAGCATATGGATTAATAATGATCATTGGTAATAATAACAATTTTGAATGGTTATTCCGTGCAATGTAGTTGTATTACTCTTTCTCTTTTTAAAAATAATATTTTATTTGCCCTTTTGTGTTGGGGCCTGTGAACAGAATCCCAGATTTTCAGATGCAGTTGATATCTGGACATGTCTACAAATTTTGTTTAGGGGTAATAATTGGCTTATAAACTGTAAACAGCTACTTGAAAACGTGCATTTCATATAGGACAGGTTTTTAATCTATAAAAATTCTTCATACTGCAGCTATAGCTTTGGTTTCAGCCTTCCAAATCGCTTGTGTCCTCACACAGGACAAATGGTGTTCAGCTGGGCACCATATGCAGATGTAGTTCTTAATTTCTAGCCCATGCTTGATATAGAGACAATAAAAAGTCAGTGAAGGATTTTGCAACTGCCTCTCAGTGTAAGTGGAGCCTCAGCTGTGTATGTGGTAGTTTTACTTATCTTCCCTTTCTGGGTTGGCTCTTGTGCCACTAGTAGTAGTGAGTAAACATGGGAATGATGAAAAGGGCTAGAAATGGTTGCAAATATGGAAACTCTCCTTCTAGGTGATTTACTGTGAAACTGCCTAGTGGTTTATATTCATGCCAATGAAAACACACTTTATTCCTGGTCAAATTTTTCCAGGATGCTTTTCCTAAAATCTCCACTTATTTTCCTTTTTGTTCTCAAATTCTGGCTGTTCCCCTTGCACAATTATGATGTGGAGAAAGAAGTTCAGGAAGCCTCTGCTCTTTTGGTGGAATGTTGAGGGTGGTGTGATATGCAGGGAGTCTGTATATATTCAAACCTCTGCCTCAATAAACAAAAGAAATTAATGTGTTACCTTAGATTCTCACTCTTTCTTATACTAAAGTTTATGTAGAAAGGGGAGGCTTAATTCACAAATGAAATTAATTTGACAGTCCTTCACTAATTCCAACTCAAAGTCTGTCAAAGATGCAGTATAGAAACAGTTCAGCATGACTGGCATCAATTGCTCAGAAAAAGCCGTGCATTGGAATAGCACATTGATTGAACGTTGCCCCAGGGGATGAGAAAATGGGGGGGACTGTTGTCCCAAAAATGAGAAATTGTTGTTTTTTTGCTACTTGGCAAAGCATCCTTGAAGAAACCCCATGAGCAGTTTCGGTCCATGGACGGTGGTGAGAGCACTGTACATGGAAACATGGGAGGTTTTCAACTGTGTTTTGTGAGGAGGACTATGGTACAAGAGAGACTCTTCTCTCCCCTGATGGAATGAGAATTGATTATCTGAGTGGTGGTAACTTGATCAGGCTTCCAAGGTTTTGTCTCACTGTGGTTTGGTGGAAATTGGGTGGGAGGAGGAGTAATGTCTGGAAGGTTTTCATTCTGTTCCCTGTGTGTTTCTGTTATTTTAGTGTAGGTTAATAAAGTTTTTTTCCCTCTCTTTCTAAGTTTGAGCCTGCTCTGCTCTGTTCCTAGTCACATCTCACAGCAGTTAGTTGAAGAAAATATATTTTCTTGGGGGCACTGGCATTGGGCCAGTGTCAAACCATGACAGAAGCCCCTGAAATCATACTAACCAGCTAAAACTTACCAAAAGAGACAGAATTCTTCTGTTTAAAGGCAGGTTTTGAAGAACACTGCAGACCTGGGAGATCTGTGGATCTCTGAAAGCCAGTGATGCCTTTTCATAAGTATTTAATGATTGGCGACCAGCATTTGGAAATGCAAAATACTGTTTTATTGCTAGAGAGAATGAACATTTACAACACCACTATTAGATGAGCTGTTAAAATTGCTTTATTTGCAGGTATGACAAGCATTTGAAGTATTTAAATTTCATTGTTCTTATGCTTAAAGTTGAACTTATGCTTAAGCATTTTCTGCAATCTTCTAGATGAAGAACCTGACCACAAGCTTTTTAAATTCAAGGAAAATTCAACCACTCACAGAAAGCCAGAAAAATGGCTACCATATTTTCATGCATATGACACTTACCTCAGGCAATTTGCATCCTCTTAAATGTTGTGAGGCTTGAAAATACATTTTCAGATAACCTACACATACTTGTCTGCTTATGAGCATGGGACCTGGAGAAAGGGTCTATGGATCTGTGGTAAACCTGCCCTTGCAACACCCATGCACTTCTGCTGTGGCAGAATCTGTTTTCTTAACAGATAACCTGTGGTTGAGATGTGGTACATTAATTAAAGTTTTTGGGAGAAAAATAAAGAAGGTAGAATGTGTGTGTAGATTTGGAGAAATTTGTTATTTATTTGTGACTGTAGGAGACCTCAGCTGTGTTTTTCACCTCAGCGTGGAAGCATTTTGATCAAAAGCCCAGTGCAACAGAGATAAAGAACTTGCACAACAGATACTTTTTGAAATGGAAGCAAAACATGTGGTATTTGTAGCCTGGCAATGTTGAAAAGAAATATGTAAGATTAAAACAAGCAAGTCCAAGTGTGTTTTTTCAGTAGATAGATATATACATATATACTTAATTTAATGCAGCAGCTTTGGTTGGTTTATTTCTCATTCCCCCCCTCCCCCCCTTTTTTAAAGCATATAAATTCCAACCATGTTTTGTGTGAAGGGTCTCAGTGCATACTGACATTGTGAGTGTCAGCTCCAGATCACTTTAATCAGAGAGTGGATATGCATGATAAAACGGATAAGGGACTTTAATCAAAAAATCCGCTGGTCTGGAAACGTGACGCACTCCGCCAAACACACTTCATCCCACTTTTCTTGTGCCACTGCCAAGATTTTTATTTCATGAATATGCATTGGACATGATATTACATTAAAATGTGACATTGTTGTGTAGTGGTAGGGATTTAGAATTAGAATAAATAAATAAATAAATAGACTTCTGTAAAGTTTTTGTAATTGAACATTAGTATCATGTTGTGATTTTACATATATTTATCCACCTACCCCCACTCTTTTCCGTCTCTCCAAATTTATTTTTGAATTGCATATTGCATTCATTCCTTTCTGCTTAATAAGAAAAACAACAGTAGCAGACGGATGCTTTATTTAACTTTTACCTATAAGCATAATGTATAGAATTCTCACCAAGGAATTCTATTTTTGCATATAAAATACATGTCTGTGGCTCTGTGGCTGCGGGCATTTTTGCTTCTACAGCCAGAAATGACTCCTTTGCACAGAGGTTACCCCAAAATCTTATTCTCTATGCAAAGGTTCCCTCTGAATTTCACAGGATTTGGATCACGTACCTAATAAACTGAGAAATCCTTTGTTTCCCACTAATTTTGCTATGTTGCTTTGTTTCCTGGAAATGGGTTAGGATTATAAAACTGATGTATGGAAATTTGCATCATTAAGTCTGTGTTAGTCTCTATTTTAGATTTGTACAGTTTCATGCACTTGGGCCAATCAGCTTTGAGTCAGAACATGTAAGCATTTCTACATCTGTCTCTTTGAAAACCCCCACACCATGATTTCTGAGAACAGATCCCTCAGACAATATACTTTGAAACACACACCCTAGCATGTGGTGAGGCATTCATCAGACTAAAGATGAATGTGTTTGCTGTTGTACAGTTTCTCTGCCACAAATACATACAGGATGGCACCTGAGGAAAGCAAACTCATCTAAATGCAATAGTTTGCATCTGAAAAAAAGCAAGGACCTGGTCCATGTGTATACAAAACTGTTAAATGCAGTGAACCTGTGCAGAATTGCACAAAGCATTTGCCCTTAAGTAGGCAAATATGTGTTACTACTACAATACTGTTGAGTGTCTTTGAGGGATATCTAGGGTAGATAATGGCTAGGTATGAGTCACAGAATGGAGTTTCTTTTCCGTCTTGTCCCCTGACCTAGATGCTTTTGGCTAAAGGAGAGAGTGATACTGCCCTCTTTTCACTAGTGACTTGAAATCTCTCAGTTAAAAAGTGTTGAGCAATTAGGGAGTTGTTATTTTTTCTGAAGCTGGGGATAAGAATGGATGTTCTTTATTTGCTAATCGAGGATTGTTGTGTACCAGTTGTTCAGTGAGGACCTCTTCTTGTAATGGATGCATTCTGAGACTAATTTTAATTAAAGCCAAACAAACAAAAATTGTAATTACCTGACTAATGATCTGGAGCACCAATATTTCATAACCTGTGTTATTCAAATGTACAGAGGCTGTATAAAGCTTGCATTGTGTAGAAGGTTTTTAAGTGATAGCCACACTGAGAATGTGGTCTCACTTAGCTGTTAGCTGTGCTTCAAACTGTTGAAAGAGGGAAAAGAATAGTGATTGTTGGCTGAGCTGTCGCTGACAAGTGCAAAAAATATTGAAGATAAAATTCAGGACTCTTTAAACTACTTCTACACGAAAGTTATGGTCATTTCAATAGAATTTCCTTTATGAGACTCAATTTTACCAGAATTTATACCTGCTATATATATATATATATCTTCCACCAGTGAGAGCAGAGAAAGCTTGACATTCAGTCTCAGATCCTAATCAGAAAAGGAAATGTGCAACTTAAGGATTTTCCAAAAATTTTGTAGGCGCTTAGGCTTAGATTTTAGTCCCACCATAGAACTCTCTGAGCTGGCTGGTGGGTACCAGGGAGTTCAACATTGCCGCTTTCAGCAGAGTTCATTTGAAAGTGCTGTGAGGACCAAGAAGGAGAGCAGTAGGGGGACCTGTTTGTCTACTTACTGTCAGTTTGGGGTGTTTTATGGACAGCTGGCCTCAAACCTCATCCTGACATTTTCCCTATGTTGACCTTGCAAAATTGCCATGGGCAGTAGAGTACAAATTTTCCCCCAGGTTTTTACTGTTGTACTTGTGTTGTTTCCTGCCACTGGTAAAAGAATTCTTATGCATCAGCAGGACTTAGTGTCCTTCATACCTTCTTTAGAGCTGGACAACCACAGTCTTTCTGAAGAGCCTTATGCCTTCATCCTATGATTCTTGAGTGCAGAAGGATTTATTTAAATGAAAGGATTTCCATAGTGTTCTTAAAGCCTCAGAGAGCATACTGAGGCCTTACAGTACTTTTCCACTCATAGTCAATCCTGTAGTTTTTAGTGTCTGTCCCTTTCTCTTTTAAATTATACTTTTCTGAAAACAACTTTTTATTCAATGCACAGCTTTGTATGGTTGTAACCATTGACAGACAAACTCTGCTCATGGGGCAGGCACACACTAGGTTTACTACACCTCCTGTGATTTCTGAGCTCACACAACACTGTTCTTCATTAAAAGCCTAATTCAAACTCTTCTCACTACTTTTGTTCAGCTCCTAGAATTCACTACACTCTCAGATAGCTAAAATACCATGGTTATAGCAAGTCAAACCCTATGTATCCTGTAGACTGCCCACCTCATGTATAGACCATGTAACACGGCAGCTGGAGATGTGGATGAAGTCCTGTCCCAGTAGAGCAAGAGGAGAGCACTTCTGTGTAGATTTCAAAAGGAAAACCACAGTTATGGGACAATCAAATAGTCAGACAGTTAATAGATTAGAAACATCTAGTGTAAAGGACAATGACTTCAATGGAACAATATTCATGGTTTCAAATTCCTGCAGATTATGGATATGTACTTATAGAAGTGCTTTTAGTGGCTGATAGAGATATCTGCAAAGACAGACATCAGTCAGAACTGCCTAATGTAGAATGAAACATCCCCAAAGGAAATTACCATTACAAAAACTATTATTTAATATTAAAGGTAATTGTAACACAAGGGCATGACTCATATCCTTGTGTTACAATTAACTTAATATTAAATGATAGTTTTCTGAATGGTAATGAGGGGAAGTTAAACCTGACACTGTCCTTAACCCTTGTTACCGTGCCTGACTATTAATATGACTAAGAGGTATCTGTATAGTCTGTCATTTACTCATGTCACCTGTTAGTCATGATGAAGTGTGGAAGGTAGAATTATAATACCAGCTTTTACAATTAATTGGAGAATGCTCATTTTGTGGACTGTTATACAGGATAACTGACCTTTACAACCATCAGACTAGAGAGCTGATGCATTATATTGATAATGAGCACTTCAGTATGTTAGACCATGACAGACTTATAATGATTCACAGCCTTAACTTTCTGTACTTCATGCCATCTTCCTAATACTCTTCCTCCAGAGCTTTTTTTGGTTTCTGCACAGTTCCAGCTGGTATCAAAGATGTGTACATAGAAAAGTGAAAGCACATTCCATGCCATGATCATGTTTAAAACCTTTTAACATCAGCTTTTCTGTTCTGCAGAGCATGCCTTTAGAGTTCCCAACACAGAATTTGAGTGTTAGTTTAGAGGCAGCCTTAGCATAACTTCAGCAAAATATTTATGTTTCTGCATATCTGTATATTGTATTGCTACTGATAAGGCAAGGACAGTTCTGCTTCCTGAACTCCTGCATCTGATTCCTGAATAGAATTAACAAGTTAAGGGTAAGGTAGAATGTATGACTTAAGAAAAATAGTAAGAAAATCATTATATGCTTAGTCAGAATAAATCATTTTGCATTTGGTTATGCCATGTTAATGGCTATATCATGCCATTCTTTATCATGTCACAACACATGACATAGCAGAACCACTGCATGCAGTTTATGAAAAAAATAAAGTTTAAAATTAAAGATATAGACACTCTTTTCTTATCTACTTGTACCTGATATTTCATCCAGAGAACTCATGTTATGAATTCATGTTATTAATTAGCAGGTTGGGATATCTGCAAAAAGCAGATAATTCTGAGATACCAGCACACAGTCCATGAAAACAGATGCCTCAGGATGAACTCAGCTCTAATAACTGGGTCTGTGTTTGAAAACAAGTTTAAATCAGGAAATAGACCTGAATATATATGATCCTGCTCTGTGATGGACCCTGTTTCTAGGGCATAGTACTAGTGCTATAATCTTTCCCTTGGGAAAAAGCACGTAGTTTTACCTATAATCATGTTGTAAGCTCTCTAACACAACGCAAAGAGGATTCCACAGGGTAGGAGAAAATCTCACCAAGAAGTTCAAATTCCACTTAATACGCAGAGGTGAGAAAATCATGAGACTCGGTTGCCTTTTACAATGAGAAAAGTGGAAGGAAAGCTGAGAAGCAATAAGATGTCTTTCCCTTTTGCTGTTAATACTAGCAGATGTATGTGAAACCCTACAAGTGCATTTGTTTCCCTGTGGGGCTGTCAGTAAGATAATTTTAACCTGAAGTTGCACAGTGGAAGAGATCCAGGAGACAAATACTGGTGTGTCAAGCCACGATGTTGTTCCAGGTCCCCTGGTCCCCCTGAAGTGCAATGGTACCAAAAAAGGGCTTATTTTCTCTGGCAGGCAAACTCTGCCAGTCCAAAGCTGGCATTTTCTAGGAGATGCAGTAGCCCTTTCTCCTGAGCAAATGCTGCTGGTTCCATTTGAAGAATTAGCCTTGCCCTGTTTACAATCCTGCATTGTTTGTGAGGACTGGATTGGCCACCCATGGGCACACAGAATAGAAAAATGCAGGAATGCCATCCTCTGCCTGCAGAGCCACTGGAGCAGTGATGAGATATACAGCAACAGATCAGGTCAAAACTTCATATTTTTTAAGTCCTTAAATGTATATTCAGAGATAGGGAGCTGTCTGTGTGGTAGTTCTCCAAACTCTAAAAACCCCATAAATGCCTATTTACATGACAGACTTACATGATTTGCTCTGGAGCTCTTGCACAATTTTCAGGTAAGGTTTTTCATAACCTGCAATGTACTGCAGAGAAAGGATATTTCCACCTCAGACTGGGTTCATCCTTCAAGAAGCTCTGCTGTTCCAGGTCAAGACAGACTCAAGCCTTGCTGGGTCTCTAGTAATATAGTAGCAGCTGTAGAGACAAAGAAACTAACAGAAGAGCTTTGAGAGCCTGCTTTTAGGAGACCATAATCTGCCGACAGAAATGTTCCTGGAGATTTTGAAACTGATTGGTTGTGGCATTCATGACTTAATTTAGGATCTCTAGGCATGCCAGCACTTTCAAGCTGGATGTAAGGAACTCACCAGCTTCACCAGTAATTAACCTAGATTGAGCTTCTTCTGAGTTAAATCTTAATATGCTTGTACTATGTACAGGAACTGTGTTAATATAACATTGGTGACCCAACAATAGCTCTGGACAGAAACAAATTAACAATCACAAGTGAAAATTTGTTTTGTTTTGCTATTTAAAGACAGACACTGAAGGAGAATGTAAGTCACCTGCTATACAATTGAGCTATACAACTAACATCTCTGTTATATATTGTACAGAATGAGAGAGGAACATCATTTATTTATTCCTTTTTTAATCTTTCCTCGAGACTTCAGTGGTTTACAGTAGAATTGATGATATATATAGTAGACACTGCAGAACGATGTGTTTCTGAGCTGAGGCAGAAGCCAGGTTTCCTCAATGAACGGGTTAGCAGTTACCATGTCTACACATCACTAGGGATAATCATAGCAGACCAGCAAAGTACTTCAGGATCTGCTTACCTTTGAGCATGCAGACTAATTGACTTAACTGAGATTACATACAGGCTTAAAGTTAGTCATATGCTTTGCTGGATTTGTCATTAATCCCATGGCCTGAAAAATACAGAAGCTTTATAGTGAACTTGAAGGCCAATGAACAGAGCTTCCTTGAAAGGCCCCCTTTGCAACTAGGAAACTAATTTTTGAGGGTTAGTTGGTTTGTTTGTTTGTTTATTTGTTTTAAATAAAGGCTCCTGAGTAGGTGCTGGCATTGCATCCTGAGCCTTTCCTATCTTCAGAGTTTCCACCAGCTAATTGCAGGTTGCCTTTTGAATTTTACTTGGCATCTAACTTAAGGCACATCTTAGTCAATGAAATTCTTGGGAGTGGTTTACTATGAATGCTATTGTTTAAGAAGCTGAAATGTACAATGTTGCATTTTGATTAAAAAGAGGTATGACTTGCTGTCAGTATAAAGTTTGCACTTTTATTGCTGAAGCATTATTTCTAATATCTGGCAAAAAATAGGATACAGAAACACTTCAAAAACAAATCTTTTCCTTCTTCGACACCATTGTGAAGCTATAAATTATCATAATTTATTATTATTATTATTATTATTATTATTATTATTAGTAGTAGTAGTAGTAGTAGTAGTAGTAGTAGTAGTAGTAAAGATTAAAAGAAGCTTCAGGGATTCCACATGCTCAAGTTATAATTCCAATTTTTGTGGCATAATCATCACATCCTATTTTTAGAGAAGAAACAAACAACAAAATTATTCCTCCCATGTTGCATATTTCTGAGGAATTTTACATAGAATTATTTCTTAATTTTTTTTACACTGCCATCTCATGTTACACTCATGGCCTGGACAACATCTTGTACTTCACTTTAAAAATAAGAAAGAAAATGAATGAAGCAATATCATAATTTTTTTATAGTTGTGGCAAAATGATGGTACTTCTCCAAGAGGAAATATACGTTTCGTTTTAATTCAACATTACTTCTACATCCATTGACATAGTGGTATTATTCTGATCATATGATTTTATAGCAATATTCTGAGCTTTTCCTGACATGCCAGTAGCTCACTAGCATTGTATAAAAGCAATGCAATTTGTGGGATCCACACAAATACAAGAGAACTGGGCAATGAGATACCTAAAACTTCGGTCATCCAAGGAACTGCAGGGCCTCATATGGGATGGAGATCATGGCTGATTCACAACTAAATTTTGCTTTGCTTTGGCAATATAAAGTGCATTGCTCCTATTTATGAATGTCATATTTTGTTCCAAAAAATAAGCCTAAAATGTTTGGTTCCTCATCCTTCCTTTGCCAGGATGTGCAGTTGGCTCCAACACTCAGCCTTATCTCACTTTGCTGATTCAGCTGTTACAGGGTCTCTTCTCTTTGTTTTTCAGAATGAGGTGAAAAATCTCAAGAACTGTTTTTGTGGCTTGAAAATCAAACAAACCTTCATGCACCACTGCTGTTTGCTTAGGTTAAGTTCTGTGGCAACATAAATGGAACCATGAACATACCTTCTGTCTATAGAAATTGTGCTGTTTCTTAGGTCCACAGCATTAAGAAAATTACAAACTATCATTTGTTACCTTAGAGCAGGAAAAACTTACCTGGAATGTATTAATTTTGAAGATTGTTTTAAAACAAAACAGTTCCTTCCTTTTCCCTTTCTTAATTTTCCCATTTTCCCTTTCCTTCTTTTCAGGCTAATACAACTCACTGGTTCATCCAGCTCTGGAGAGCCTTGCAGATAATTTATTCTTAATTGTGAAGGTGTAATCAGACCTATTGCTTAAAGGATACTTCAAGTACTAGAGGTACTTAGCTATTTTTTTGTTTCAAATGTAGAAAGGAGAGGCCTATGTATTTTCTGTTTGTTTGGTAGATGTGATAGAAAACCCAGTGTGCAAGAGAATGTGGAACTTCTCAATAGATACTACATTGAAAATGATACTGAATAAGCTCCATCTTTTGAGTTCTATATCACTGTCTTGCAGTTATTATGTAGAGAATTAAAAAATATAGCCCAGCATGTTAGAAAGTCATAGTACTTAGGGGTCCTATTTTCATTTCTAGTAGCTTGACACATAGAGAATATCTCAGTAATGGTATTCTGATTTACCTGCTATCTATTAATGTTCTTCTTGCTGGTATTCCTATTTATTCAAGTTGGGCTTTTTTGCATTCTACCTGTTGATATCCAAGCAATTGGGGCAGTGCCAAAGCAAGTCCTGATGTGTGCAGTCTGCTACTTTGTCTGTATTATTAACTTGCTTTACTAAAAATAGAATACCATTTAACTGCAAACTACGAGTTTGTCTTTATTTTAGAACAATGTTTACCATGGCAATTTGAGAAACCATCAAGTAGATTCAAGCCAGTAAGTGTATGATGCAGATTCTGTATATCTCTAGTTTTAAGTCAATGAGTCTGAGATTTCCCATAAATAATAACAACCCACCACCTCTCCCCCATGTCGTGTGCACATCTGGTCAATGAGATAGAGTATCTGATGGTGTTCTTCTTGCCATCTCTTCTGTATGTCTCATGGCAGGTTCTCTGGGTACTAGTCAGTGAGCAGGTTCAGATGGTTACATTTTCTCCTCCCTGCAAGTTTCACACCGTGAATGCTGGTGTAATTATAAAACAACTGTGGATAACCTTTCTGACCCCCAGGAAATTTTGTTTGCATTTGATATTTAGTCATTTGTAACAGCACCAGTGCAAACTCAGCATGGAGGTGGGGAAAAATATATTTAAGTAGATCTTGTCTCTTTGAAGTCAATAGTACCTGTTTGGTTTTGCTTTTTCACTCCTTGTAGTTCCTAGGAGTACAGCAATCTCACAGAGGAGAGATAGTGATTTTTTCCATCACTGATGGAAAGTCAAGAACATTTCATCAACACAGAGAAGGTCTGATTGAATGAATATTTAAGGGTGGGTTTTTATCGGGTTTTATTTGAGAGAAGATAAGGGGAGCTATAAATGGTAAAATATCCAGCCTTCAACCCTAGGGCCACTCTGCCACTTGCTGACATGCTCCTGAGTGTAATTTCATTAAGGCATATAGACACGCTGGAGCATGACCCTTAACACGATGCCATCCTGTGTGTCTCTAATCTAACACCAGCACCTGGAGCAGGACTCCAGGCTAATCCAGGGCTCCAACAAGGGCAGCCATATCAAGGGTGAAGCCATGGGAGCCTTAGCAGTGTGTGCTGAGGCTTTTGAGCAGCTCATTGCCTCTGCCTGCTCATTCCTCCCACCTGTGTGACAAGGAGAGGGGTTGCATAAACTCCTGCAGTGCTGGCAGCTAGAGCAATATGTATCTGTCGTCGGGCTTGAGTGAGCAGAAAGATTCTCCATGAAGTCAAATGAGCTTGTGTTGTCTTTGATGCCTGCTGGTGTGAACATTTCAAAGACTTTGAAGTTATAGCACCACCCAGGCAGCAAAAAATATGGAAATGTTAGTGACCATCACTCTCACAAGGGGCAGGTGGAAGGAATGGTTTGTCCTCCTGTGTTACCACAGAAGGCTTCTCCTCTTAGATAGCTTTCTCATTTATAACTGGGGTTGGAAAGTGCAAGCCAAAATGGAATCTGCATTAAAAGAATTTTCTGGGCTGTACGAATCATAAGGGTAACTACTTCACAAAATACTGTCCACTGAGGCATGTATTTAAAAGGTTAGATAAAGTATCTCCTAGCCATTTTTTCCAGTTCTTTTCTTTTTATAGTCCACTGCAAAACAACAATAGATAAAAAGACTGTATATAATGCATGTATATTTTGTTGGGTTTTTTTACCTTTCCCAAAGGAGTCTCTGTGCTTCCCACACTAATTGTAGGTTTTTCTGAAAATGCAGCATGAATCATTTATAAATAAAGAGACTTTAAAATCCCTAAAAGACTCCCTGAGGTATTCAGTATTTCAGCATAAAATAACTGTTAAATGGAGTTACTCTGAATTAGCTTTTACTGGAAAGTGGTGAAAATAAAGTTTTCTTTTCACTGTGAATGTGCAATAATTCTTTTACACAGCTACCCAGGGTAATTGACAAGTGATTTTCATAATTCAGGTTTTAGCAAAGAAATCATCTGAAGTGGCTAACATTAAATGAACGGAGCTGCTATTAAAATATAGCTTTCAAGAGAAACTGCATGAGATGTCAGAACTAGGGGCTCTGTGTTGAGACCTTAAAAAATAATTCAGGCTATAAAGTAAAAACACATACATTCAAGCTCCACAATAAAATCATACATACACCCTCCTCACACACGAATACACACACTTAAAATAATAAAGAAGTATTTTTCATCCTCCTCTTAAAACCCTGTGATTTTAGTGCATAGATAACCCTAGAAAGTCAAGGCACTCAGAAGAGGTAAGTGATTTGCATGACTCCTTTGGACTTCGTAACCTTGACTGTCCATACCCCCTGTACAATCAGAGGTCACATTTGATCTCTGCGTGTAAAATTATGCAGAGGAAGCTTCCTCAACACTTTGTAGTTGATTGACAAATTGGTCTGTCACTCAAATGCTCCTTCAACTTATCGTGAACAGTAAAGAAAATTATCTGTTCTGTGCATATGTGAGAAAAAGCCTGTTCATTAACCTCTAGTCTGCTGAAGCTGTGGAACATATAATGCTTAGAGGAATATGTGCTATATAAGAAAAGTATGCAAAAAGATACAGGTGTGTGTATATATCTCTCTCTATATGTATCTATATCTATCTATATATATGTGTGTATATATTTGTGTGTATAACATGTAAAAATGTATCTCTATAATAGAGCAGTCTGTATGATACACACATATTTCATATGTATATGTACATATTTCACCAGTTTCCACAGAGAATTTTAGGCACGCTTTCTCATGAATTTTGTACAGCACGGTAGTTACAGACAGGCAGACACCTCTGAGATGATTCCTACAAATATTTGTTAGAGCAGGCTTCATAATCTAAGATGCCTGTGACTATTATCCCTCAGATATTCTGCCTGCACTGTAGCTCTCAGATGCTGGGCTATTTACAAACAGTGCTGTATAACAGTGCAAGGATTTAAAAGCAACTGACAGTAAAGGTAGGGCCTAATTCACTTCAAGTATTAAGCAGAGGCAACTCAGACAGATTTAGTGGAGCTATACCTGTTTATCTCAGCAGCAAATTTAGTTTTACATACCATGGAATACTCATCTGGCATCCAGTTGCTTCAGCTTAGGGAAATATTTGCAAGTCATATATCTGTATGTGTCTTTTTTGCTAACTACTAGTCAGTGTACTTTTATTTATTTGTCTGATCTAGGTGAGAAAAATTAATTTCTCTAGGAGTATGTCTCTAAATTCTCTGTGTAGCTGAACCTCAAATAATGATATCTAGATAAAAATCTGAAGCTACGAGATGATGACATTTCTGTGCCTTGCTGTACGGGTTATTTTCCCACCATAAGCCCTGTGTACAGGTACCAGAGAGCAGTCCTGATACAAACTCTCCTAGTTCAAACTTTGTGAAAGTCCTGATCACAGCACAGCTGTGACTTACCAGCTTCTGACTCACCCCTGGAAGTGAGGGAACATGCCAGGTCAAACCTGAAGAGAGTGTCTCTGCCCTCTTGAAAAGATCAGAGAGGTTTTGAGTAAGGTACTTGCTTCAAATCTAGGTTGTTAAGTGACACGAACTTAAAAAAATCCCACAAACATAAATCTCCACAATTGGTGTTAACATAATTTTTTTCCAATAAAAAGTTTTCCTTCTACTATTTAGTAATTTTTCTTTGCCAGTGGCTGACTAGCTTGAAGTCTTTGAAACACTGAGCTTTCTATAAAATCCAAATAATTCTCTGTAAATCAAAGTACTTGGCATGCTTGCTGCAAAGCCTGAAGCTTTTTTTTTTTAAGGTAATCTCTAGAAAGTAGTTTGTACTCATGTTTTCACAGTGATTAAATATGCAAAGTAATTTTCATGATTATCACCCCGTTCTGAACCAAATCAGATGCGGCTATGCTTCTCTTTGTACAAAGCCAGTTATTGGATCAGATTCCAAAACAAATCCCCTGAATTTGGCGGATCATCATTTTAAAAGGGGGCTTGTTAAGGTAATGATTAAATTAAACCACCCCTTTAAGAATATTTAGATCTGGTCCGCCAAGCGGAACGGTCTAATGGTTTTTAAATTAGAAGCTGCGAATGCTAGTGAATTTCTTTTGTGGGTCAAGTGGGTATTAACAAATGCTAAGACTGTTCTCTCTTTTGTCATCACCTTGAAATCTGCAAAGAAAAGTGGAGAGTGGGAAAGACACAAGGAGAGATACACTTGGTATTTTAACATCAGTGCTTTTAAACCAAGGGCAGCCTCAGATTTACAAGGTTGGATAGGAGAAGGCATGAGATGATGTTGGTAGTAATCTCTTTATACCTTGCTCTTGAGAAAGAGACTGAAGCTCGAATCTTCAAGGAAGTGGAGAACCCAGGCGCATTCAATTCTGGCAGTCTTAAGCTATCACAGAGGTGTAATAGCCTGCTAACCACAGAAGCATGGATAACAACCCCTACCTGTGGCTTCCAGATTTCTTAACCCTGTCAATTTTAAATGTGCTTTTTAGCCTCAGATTCTGCTGGGAATTTGTGGCTGGGAGAGACAGTTGTTTCCTTGTGTGGAGAGGATGGCTGGATCCTTTCCAAAGCCAGAGACTTCAGTTTCTCTTTTTGATACCCTAGGCAAACTGTTTGTCACTAGTATTTTACATCCCTCAGTACTACCTTATACTGGAGTTCTGTGAATATTGGATTTATGGGGCATAACAATCTCCCTGGTGGGAGGAAATCCACATTATAATATAAATCTGTCAAGTCAGGTCAAGTCACAGCTAACAAAATACCGATGCTGATATTCTCTGCTTAGTCCCTGCTTCTTTTCAGTCATACGTAGGTTTCTGAAAATGGCACCACTTGGGCCAAATTTTTCCTATACTGTACTGGTTTAAAAGAAAAATGTTGTTTAGGGGCAGAGGTGAAATTTGAGTTTCTTTGAGAAAAGTGGGGAGAGAAATAGCTTTCTGTGTGTTCACACAAAATCCTTGTGACTCTTTTCATTATGAATAGCCTTCTAAGCAAGAGTAGTGGTGGGAAGCTACAGGAAAAAAACCTGTAACTGGTGAGGTGCTCTTCTGCAGGTGAAAAAGTCAGTTTTCAGTTGACTGAATTACGACCCTTTAGAAATTGCATGCTTTGGACAGTTTGTGTAGGGCTTTTTGCTAAGCTTGTAAAACGTGCACTCAAGGAGAGACATGCCTTGTGTTTATGTATGAATTGAGGAAGGGAGAGAGGGCAGAATAAGTTTGCTGTTAAATGAATGGTTTTCTGACCTGACAAAGTGGTTAGGGAAAGTGGCTTACTGAGCTGAGTCCTGGGCTTATTCTCTGCGAAGCAAGTCGGCAAAGTGATCAGGCCTAGACTGACTGGTATGGATTAGGATATGGAGTAGATTATATGGATTGGTATGGAGTAGGACTTACAGAGAGAAACACCACTCCAATGAATCCAACAAAATTGCCTTCATTCTGTTATTTGCATCCATCTTACCCCATCTGGAATACTGTATCCAGATCTGAGGATCGACAAGGAAAACCTGGACCTGTTGGACTCAGTTGATCAGAAGGCTGGAGCACCTCTGCTGTGAAAATGGGCTGAGAGAGTTGGGGCTGTTCAGCCTGGAGAGGAGAAGGCTCTGATGAGACCTTACAGCACCTTGCCCTAAGGAGGGCTGCAAGAGGGCTGGAGAGACCCTTTTCACAAGGGCATGTAGTGAAAATAGGACAAGAGGGAATGCCCTTAATATAAAGGAGGGTAGATTTAGATTCAATATTAGGAAGAAATTCTTTGCAGTGAGGGTGGCGAGGCAGTTGGAACAAGTTACCCAGAGAGGTTGTGAACTCCTCATCCCTGGAAGTGTTCAAGGCCAGGCTGGATGGGGCTCTGAGTAACCTGATCTAGTGGAAGGTTTCCGGGCCACAGCAGTGGGATTGGAACTAGATGATCTTTAAGATCCCTTCCAAACCATTCTGTGATTCTATTCTGTAAGAATGGGAGACCATCATCCTGTGACAACATTTTAATACACTGAAACCTTCTATTCTAAAAATTCCAGTAAAATGCTGATAAGAAATTTGTAACTATGACAAAAATAATTAGGGGAATATTACTGTTTAACACCTGAGAATACAAAAAACACCCCAAAAAGTTGCCCACCCACCCACCCACCCAATCAAAAAAATCCAACAAACATTGTTCAGCGTTTTTATACAACATTAAGTCTGCTCCTTGCAAATAGACATGGCAATACATATGGTCAGTTCTAAATAACCTTCCATATCCTATGCAGTCATTTGCATTAAAGCAAACAAAATATTTTAATACATATCACACTCAAGATGCCAGTAAAGCTGATCAGATTCTAATTTACGTGTAAGTTTGTATAATATATATTAAGCCTTTGGTTCAGATTGCCACATAATTATTTTGGTCAAGAAACCATTACAGTGCAAAATATTAAATGGAAACTAATGTTAATAATATTAAATTTCACNAACTCCTCATCCCTGGAAGTGTTCAAGGCCAGGCTGGATGGGGCTCTGAGTAACCTGATCTAGTGGAAGGTTTCCGGGCCACAGCAGTGGGATTGGAACTAGATGATCTTTAAGATCCCTTCCAAACCATTCTGTGATTCTATTCTGTAAGAATGGGAGACCATCATCCTGTGACAACATTTTAATACACTGAAACCTTCTATTCTAAAAATTCCAGTAAAATGCTGATAAGAAATTTGTAACTATGACAAAAATAATTAGGGGAATATTACTGTTTAACACCTGAGAATACAAAAAACACCCCAAAAAGTTGCCCACCCACCCACCCACCCAATCAAAAAAATCCAACAAACATTGTTCAGCGTTTTTATACAACATTAAGTCTGCTCCTTGCAAATAGACATGGCAATACATATGGTCAGTTCTAAATAACCTTCCATATCCTATGCAGTCATTTGCATTAAAGCAAACAAAATATTTTAATACATATCACACTCAAGATGCCAGTAAAGCTGATCAGATTCTAATTTACGTGTAAGTTTGTATAATATATATTAAGCCTTTGGTTCAGATTGCCACATAATTATTTTGGTCAAGAAACCATTACAGTGCAAAATATTAAATGGAAACTAATGTTAATAATATTAAATTTCACATGCTTTTTTTCTTTTTTGAAGCAGAGAACTTATTTCTCTCTCACTAAAAAGCCTTTTGACTTTTCATAAATGTGATTTTGACTCAGGAAAAATATTTCTAACAACAATAGAAAGGTTGTAGTCATACTGTATGGTCTAATATGACACCACAGTGACCAGGTTGTAATGAACTTTCTTCACAAGAAGGCCTAATACATAATTAATATAAATTCACAGCAGGATTTTTGTTCTTTCTTTAAAAGCACAAGGCACTGATTATTTTAATATCTGTTTGGACTGTTCCCTTATTCCCAACCATATTTTCCCTAAAATAAAAATGTTAACAAAGTTATCTCACAAAGTGTTTGGTGAATAAAACCCTGAAGCAGTTCTGCTTTGTACATCATCAGGGCCCAGTTAGTTTGGGAGAGAACCTGAAGTTCATTTTCAGATAACAGTTTTTCCTAGTCCATGCCCACCTTGATCCCCTCTCCTTTGTAACTTTCAGTTTCTTATAGGGACTATCTGTGAGCAATCACTAAGCCTGGACCCTCGTTCCTGCCTCTGCCAATGGCAATGTGAGATTGAATCTTGGATTTTGGTTGGGGCTGACAGTTTAAAATTAACTCATCAGTTGGTCCCTATTTTCTAAGGGCAGAGAAGACACTGTATTTCTGGGAAATGGGCTGCATGTTCTGTCAGGCAGTACATAGTATTTTAACAGCACAACTTTAGAAGTGCATACGAGTATTATCTCTGTTTCCAGCAAAAGAAAATGAGACTGAGCAAAGCGTATTAGTCTAAAATAACTTCATCTTCTCTTCAGTGTTCAGACCTTAAACCTGAGAATCACCCTTTCTTGAAGTGGACACTGAAAAGTGAAGTTATGCTTCAGAATACCTTTTGGAGCCTGTGGTGGATATGCTGCTGTTGCTTCAGGGCAGTCATGGACAAAGGTATCCCACTCGTTCCTAAAACTGCAGACACAGAATGTGTAGCCACAATTATTTGCAGGCTGAAATTACTAGAGTAAAGATAGAAAACAGGTTGAGAGTCTGTTTTAAATTCACAAATGTTGTCTCTTAAACATGTTTCCATAATAAAATATAAAATTTCATGATAGAACAAAGAAGTAAAATGGATATAAACTCCAAGTAAGAATTTTTGGTTTATTCTATGTTTCAAACATTTGTTTGAGGTTTGAATGTGAATATTTTTAGACTGCCAGTATCTCAACTGGCATCTAGCTTTCTCTGCTAAGCTATAAGGTCAAAGCTCTGCTTTTGGGTTATCTGCAGAGGGGATCTTGACTGCATATTGTGCCCTTGATCCCTGCATAAACCAGCCATTGACGTCAGTCTGAGTTTCATGGGCAGATTAGAGCTGTGTAAGCTCTTCACAACAAAATCTGAAGTTATGCAAAAGCCTCTAGTAGTTTTCAGTTTGAGTGGAAATCAGTCCAGAAGAGATTTATGTAGAATTTGACTTACTATTAAACTTTTGAAGAAAAATTCAAATTTTTTTCTCTAGACTGAAAGGATTATTATTATTTTTTTAATGCCTAATGCCATGGTTATGCCCCCTGGTTTTATATGCTCTCATGGAAGGCACGTGGATTAAACAAAACATGCCTATACTTTTGAACGTCACCAGCATATCTGCAAGTTTTGAATGCAAAGCTTGAACCCCAGAAAACTGGAAGATTAGAAGATGGAGGAATGACATGAACCAAATGATTGAGTTGTGGATTGCAAACATTCTCCACTCACAAAAAAACTGACTGGAATCAGACTTTTTTCTGTCCTGGTCAGGCACTATTCATAGCAGAACCTGAGGAGTGTAAAGTATGTATTAGAAATTGCCCGCTGGTCTAAGAACTGAAACCAGTAGGTGTTGCAGTGCTGAGTGAGTCATAAACCTGAAGGCACAGATCTTTTGTGGCAGATGAGAAAAGGAGATTCTCCCCCAAATATTTGTCAAGTAGGGACTCCATTTGTACAACATTTTTTGTGACTCTTGAGCAGTGTATATTTTGCCTGAAGGGACCAATTCCCAATGTCTGTGGGTGAATTCTTTGAACAGGGAAGTCAGAACTACACACTGAGGACTTCTATCAGAAGAGTTGCTCTTTCTCAAATAATGTCAATTAAAAATTGTAAAGATATATTTGGCTTCCCAGACAGGGATGGATGCCTTTAGAACAGTTCTAGTCTATTTGTATATAATGTGCATTTAAAAATATTTATAAATATGTATTTAACCAAAGAAGTCATTCTGGTGTCTTAGATAATTAATATGCATTGGAGAACTTTCCATTAAAGTCTTCTTCCTTTCTTCTTTTACTTTAAAAAGTGAAGAAGTAAAATGCAGCAAAAAAAAAAAAAAAAAAAATTAAAAAAATCAACCCACTGAATAAAGGTAGGCTTGGGACATAACCCATATAAAACAGGATACCAAAACTTCATTAAAACTTAAGTCTGGAGAATTTGTTCTGTGAAGCTGATTTTCTTTTTTCTTCTTCTCTTTGACAGCTAGAATTAAAGGACAAAGTGTCAGCTTAATTTTAAATTTCCTGGCTTTGTTCCATTTGTGTTGCAGCCTCAATCAGAAAGACATAGTTCTGCTAAGGGTCATGTTATTTTTGGCCAATGGAGGAATGTTCAAGGTGAACTAAAGGGCAAAGCCTTAGGCAGGATGTTACCAGAAATGAGATAGCAACTACATCTGCCCCTTCAGAAACATTATTGCCATAGGGGTGCTGCCACTGCATGGAGCCAGGGCTGTTATAGGAGCTTCTTGGACTCCTCTAGAACAACTTGTCTTTCTGTTTGCCCCTGGCCAACTCCTCTCATTTTGGCCCAAAAACCTCTGCCTTGCTGTGATTAGCTGTGAAGCACCATTTTCTGAGGCTATGAGTATCTGAAGGTAAGACTTTTTGCTCTTAGAGAACTGAAGTAGCTCTGATCCTAAATGGCACTTTCCAGTTACTGCACAAATGAATGTTTAGTGACCATGCTTCTTGATGGAGCTGGTGTTTGAAAGCTTGGCATGTTATTTGGAAGAGATATTTCTCAATTGTTTCACCTGAAATAGAAATATTTTTTATTATATAAAAGAAGTGGTAAAACAGATAATAAAGGAGATTTGACATGAGTTTTAAATGCTAGCATACATACTTTTCTGACCTGGATCACATCTATCCAGTTTATTGAGTAAATTATGGAGAGGTTTGGAGCAACATAAATTCCATAAGATCTGTAAGATCCTTAAGTGATTTAGTGTTTGATAACAAACTCAAGTTAATAGCAAACAATTCACAAATGTTTTCCTACCACGGTGCATATTTGAAAGCCCTCTGAAATCAATGTACAGGATCCCATTGATTTCAGCAGATTTTGCATCATGCTCTAGCTAAATCGTAAGATTCAATCAGAATTTACTCCCTATGCTAAAAAAGAGATGTCTTTTTTATTTCCCTGGGCACAGAACAATAATATAATTTCACTCTATTATACTACTGAGAGACTAATACACATGCTCAAAGATGAATTCTGATCGCTTAAAGTAACACTAAGTCAGGGTGTCTTACACATTTTCATACTGATACGTGAGGAAGCACTTTCTGCTTCATGTGAAATGCTAGCATGATGGCACTGAAACTTAGAAGGAATGTAATTCCTGCTGTACCAAGGCCATTATGAAAATAACACTATTTATCTTGTGAGGCTGTCCTGGCAAACCAAGTCTTAAATATAAGAAATAAATGCTCTTCAATTTAACAAGAACATTGTGCTTCTGAGCTTTGCATTTTTTCTAAACCCCAGGATAGTGTAAGAAGAACCAGTAATAGGGAGGCAAGCTTCCATAGCTTCCATATCAGAAAAGAAATGCACACAGCTTTGTAATAAAGGGCAAGGACGTTCATTTGACTTGTTGGTTTACTTTATTATAGGGATGCCATTCATGTTTCTATAATTAAACTTATTTCAGCACCTCCATTATAAACTTTTTTTCTTGTTGAAGCAAATGCTGGCATGCTCCATCTGTTTCAGTGTCCTGGAGTGCCTTGTTTTCATTTTTTTTTTCCCTTGGGGTGTGGTTGATTTTTTTTTTGTCTTCCTTCATTTTGGAAAGGTTTAGCCTTAGTTCCAAGAATTAAAGTAGTATAAATTTCATGCCTATTTCTTATCTATGTCTCTGGAGGTGTCACCATACATCATTCTTCTCATTCTTGTAAGGGAAAATGTGCATTTTTAATAGGTCCTGGACTTAGAATTAGAAAACTAATCTTATATTTTTAGTTCTGACAGAGATTGTCTTGCTGTACTTCTGCACTGATGAGCTCAGCAAGTGTTTCTTCAGCAACTTTTTTCTGTCTTGATACTGTGACTCGTGAGCTCTGGTGGTACTTGTTGAGGGGACTGAAGTCCCTGATGTCATAGTGCAAAAAGCTGAAGGGTCGCTGTGCCTCCTGTGAAAGTACCATAGACTACAGACCCAGTCTGTGCCTCCATAAAACACAGGCCATAGCTAAAGAACAGACATTTGCATGGTAAAGATGGTAGGCAAGTAGGAACAAGAACCTCTGATACTTGCTGTAAATTACCAGAGCTTATCAGACAGTGCCCTCATTACACCAGTCTGTAAAGTACAGCTTTTTTTTGTCTGTCTTCCCTGCCTAGGTATCTTTTCAGTTTAAGGTAGGAACTGCAAGTATGTGCACGTGTGTGAATGAGTAGAGAGGGGTTATCTTTAGTTTCCTTGTATTTCTTACCAAGGTAAAACACAACTGTCAAGCTTGGAGAGACTCACCTGTCCTATGAGTGGTTTACCTGATCCACAAATATTTAGCTTGGAAGTCTGGCCCTAAAGCTTTTCAGGCATGTAAATCCAATTCTTAACTGCATAAGCACTTTTGAGGTACTTGATCCAAGCCTGAAAATTAGTCCTTGGACCACGCCAATATATTTTCTTGGTATCAGTCCCCTTTAAAGGGTTCCATGATGTAGAGGTGCAGACAGGCACGTGCATTGGGAAGGATTGATGCACCAACAGTGAAAATTCAGGCATGTACACCTACCTAAGGTCCACATCCAGGAGTCACTTTGTATTGTTACACTACTGTGTTCAGTGTTTGCATTTAAGACTTTTAGAATGAGAGAAAAGCAAGGAATGAGAAATGCAGAGGCTAATGAATGTTTCAGTTGTGTGGTTCTCATAGTTTTACCTATTCAAACAGGTTTAAAAAAAGAAGTTTCCTACTTCAGACTCATCCTAATATGCCATTTTATTATAAAACCAGAATACTTTTGAGAATTTTTTATTGCATTCAGTGGTTTGGAGCAATGACAATATAAAGTATTCCTGTGCAGATAATAATTCACGGCAAACTAGAATATATATTTCAGCTAGAAAAGTCATTGCAACTTCTGCTGCATTAAAAAAAAATAATTAAAAAAAAATGAACCTTTCATATACCAGTTGTCATGTTTCAAAAATTTTTTGTGTTAATGTGTTTAGATATGATTAAGATACCAGATTATCCTAGTTGTACTGAGTAAACACACTGTTCCACTGCCAGTCTAGGTTAGTTTTCTCTCTAGCTTGTTTTTCACTGTTTCATTGGATGATTTTTTATAGATTTCTCTCTTCAGTAAAAGTCTTTGCTTTCACTAATATAACATTAATTTGTGATTGATCTGTTCTGAGGTGGAGAAATAAGGTCAAAATATATATTGGCATCTTGATGGCTTGAGCTGGTCACTGCCAGCTCCTAATCAGCAGCCAGCTTTTCAATTAAGAGGTGAGAGTGAATGATCTGTGCTGGTTTTCCTATTTATCTCATCTCTGAGGAGTGACACATTTTGCCTTTCTGAAAACAGCTCTGAAGACTCTGTGGTTCAGGTTAATTTTGATCAGTGGGTGATCTCCACCCCATATCTGAAAAGTTCGCTGGGGTTCTCAGCACCATCCAAGTGCTTGGAGGTAAAGGTATGAAAAACAGAAAATTATCAGAGGAGTAATGATGATAATATCAGAAGAAGATAGACTGGTGAATCGGCTAAGATATTATAATCCAAAAAATTGTTATGGGTAATTTTCTTCTCTTTACCTGAGGACAAAAACTTTATTACTCTTTAAACTCCAATATTGCACCAATTAAATTTCAGCTTAAGAACTAAGGTTTCCAGTCCACTTTTCATTTCAAAATGTGTCTCCTATTCTTGTTCTCAGAAGTCCTGTAAAAACAACATTTTATTCTTTCTTTTTTTCAACTTCATATTTTCTATAATTAAGAAGCAAGAAGGAAAATTATGTCACAGAAACTTTGCCAATGAGCTTTTTGGTTTTGCAAAAGCACATACTTAAAATCATACTATTTTTTTTCACACAAGAAATAATACATTTTGAAAAAGAAAGTGAAGAAACTTCAAGTCCTTTTATTTTTCTCTTGCTGCGTTTAACTTTTCTACCTCACAGCTCAGATTGCTTTTTTTAATCAAAGCCGTAATGGAAGAACAGTCCTTACACTCAAATGCAATCACATTTAATCATATTTAATATCCTTATTTCTCAGCTGATCAGACTTTAAAAATTTGATTGCTTTAGTTTGATTTAAAACTTAAGGTAGGTCAAACCCAATAAAAAAGGTATATTTTTGTTGTTAGTGTGTTCCAATTGTGTGGTTTCTTAATGTGCTTGAGCTTTTGGCTGTTGTATTGCTAGAAAAAAGATTTCTGAGCACCCTCTCAGTGGAAACGAGCAGAAAGTAAAACTAAACAATTTTAGCCAAACATGATACATTTTTTCATAAGAAAAAATAAATTGATTTGATGATACATTAATCTTTGTCCTACAAGAGAAAGACTTTGATTTAGTCTGAATATATTTTGTTATCCTCTTCTGTTTTCTTCGAACTTGTTTCACAAATAGGTTCAGTGGAATAAGTCTCTGAGTGTTTTATTCCATATTAAATCCAAAATAATTCCAGTTGACATTGAAATCTCCCATCTCTGTCTGCAGTCTTCATTTTCAGTCTGCAAACAGATGACTGTAGCTGAGGTCATTGCCTTTGTTGCAATTGCCCTGTAAGTTCCAGAACATAACCTAACACACAAAATGCTTGCTTCCTACTTCTATTAATGTAAAGATAAAGTGTGTACTGAGCATTTCAGACTTTCTTTTCATGAACAGTACCTGGTTTCCTTTGATTTCAAACTGGATTCTTCACTTCATATGGGAGCACACTAGCTGAAAGTTCCTGTTGTGACCACCAATAATGATGCTGAAACATGCCCAAAGGCTATATGCTTTAGGAGCAAAACTTTAGGGACCCATTTGTCCCGTAAACAAATATTCCCCTGAAATCTTTAGAGTGCTTATTGTATGTCAGTCTTTATTCCATGAGAATGAATAGAACAATCATGCTTTCATATAGACTGAGACTGCAGAATATGGTAAAACTTGATCCTCCCAGTCCCACGTACATAAAATTTGCTAAGCCACAGGCAAAATGAATGAAACTAATGAAATGTTCCATTCCTTGTTAATTTGATGCATGTGTTCTGGGTGGGTGAGAAGGAACAGAGCAGGAAAGGGCAGGCTTGTGCCAAAGTTCAGGGTCAAGTCACTATGGAGTTTTAGCACAATCTCAGAGATTAATCTCTGGATTTCTGGAGCTGTTAGACCATGATGATTTCATAGGCATATGTAAACTGTAGGAAAGTTCCCTTTGAGATATATCTTAACAGCAGTGAGAGGTAATCAGAAAGTATGCATGTTGCCTGTGTTGACATCATGGATCAGTCTTATATGAAAAGATTATAATTTCATTAATTTATCATCAAGGTGAATTTATAAAATGATGGACGCTGCTTGCGAGTCTGGTATGCCTCAGAATAAAGCTTTGTAGTTTCAAGGTCACATTAACATAGTTTTATTGTTACTTTCTTCAGTGAAGACCTGCTATCTGAAGAGCAGATATTACCTTCTGAGAAATTCATTATTTGTGCTAAATAAAAAAAAAAAAAAAGCAACCAAAAGAGAGACTGCAGCCCCCACTTGGCAAGGAATACTAGCCATATAATCTGTTCCTGGTTACTGCTGGTGTACCTGTACCCAGCTCTGTGACAGCACCTGTGAGACAAAGCGGAAAGTGTAAAATGCAAGACAGGGGAGTGTGTTTGTGAGCCTACAGTGTGGCTTTTCTGTACTGATTTTCATTATGCCCCCTGTGTTCACAGCTTGTCCAGTTGTGGGGCATTACAAATAATGTAATTTAAAAAAAAAAATACTGGTACAGAATGTTCTGTCTCACTAGCAGTACTCTGCCTTACATTGTTCAGTCTGATGTTTCACTCTGTGTTTGAGTTCATTTTAATAGCCAAAAATATTGTGTGAGACTGCTGCATAGATACAATATACTTCTCAAGAGGTAGATGAGTTTTGAAGGTAATGTGAAATGATTCTATCATAACTTGCAATGTACTCCGGGAGGGGAGTCATTGCATTGATATAAGATGATGATTTAAGTTTTGGCAGACATTGAGTAACAGTTACCATGCATTTTGCCTCCAAATTCTCCTAATTCAACTTAATAGGCAAATCATGTTTTCTCTCTGCTTTCCTGATCATCCTCCATTAACCTGCAGTCTTTGATAAATATGCATTACCTCATAATGTTGCATAAACATTTTTTAGAAGGCAAATAGAGAGTAAACAAAACCCAAGTTAAAATGATATTAAAGACTTTGATGGCTTATTAATCATTTATACAAGGCTTATTAATCAAATGGATACTTTAAAATAAAATGCTTTCTCCCAAAACCAGAGAACAGAGGCAGTGCTGGCCTTTTCTCTATTATGAGGTGAAGGCTGGCTGGAGGCAGTTCTCCATCATCTGTAACTCACTTTTAAAAGTTCAGACTCCAGGAACATCCCCATATTAATTCACTGTCCCTGTCTACATGTGAATCTGATTCAAGGGCTTTGTGTGCTCCTGGTGAAAAAGTCATCATATACAAAAACCTGCCCATCTCCTCCATCACAGTTTTCTTCCCCTTTCCTTGGTCTTTCATTTACTGCTAATTTTTTCCATATCTCTGTCAAATCTCTGGTGAATAAATGAACAGTGTTACCTTTGTTTTGTGTGCCCAAGAACTAATTGATTTGAAAAATGCAAAGAATCTCCCTTCCCCAAATCAGCTTTCCTCTGCTAGGGGTTTCAGTACCCCAAGTGAGAGCATAGCATTACAAGTCACTGTTTCAGTCCTCATGACAGATGAGTGTCAGGTTGGGACATGGCAATGGACACTGGAGGCTGGGGAGAAACCTCTGACCGCAGAACTACTCATGATGAAGAAGACTTGTGTCCCAGCTGAAAGGAAATCTTTGGAGAAAGGTGGAAATTCGCAGACAGGAATGTAAGGACAGTAAAACTGGTAGATCTTCTGCAATGAATCTGAAAAGATAAATTGGCTGCTATTTGTAAAATTATACATGATGGGCTGGTTATTCCTTTAAATTGAACTTCTACAGAGAGAAGCTGTGGTTCAGTATCACTGTGCAGCTGGGCCACAATGACAAAGGAGTTGGGTCCCTAAAGATGGGGAATCACAGTATAACTCTTAGCTCCTGTATCAGATCTGTAGTAAGTAGGTGCTCTTACTCAAGTAATTCTGATTAATGTATTCTTAAAATTGCATGGGAAATTCTGGGTAATTTGAAACCAATAGCAAACTTACGTTGACTTTGTAAGGGCCAAGATTTTACCTGTAATTTAAACAAGGGAGATCATATTTTGGCATGTGTTAACCTTGTCATGTTGAAGCATAATTTCTTCCTAAATGTTTAACTTGCTGGATGAACATGAGTTAAGGGATACACAGCCTGATCCACATTTAAACCTGTTAACTGGACCACGTTAAAATTCACTCTCTAATTCCTAGTCTAGACAGTCACACTCTACAGGAGAAGGAAGAAACTGTCTACAGTCTGGTTGATTAATGGTCTGAAAGCTGATGTGAGATATAAAAGAGTTTGTAAGCCTTCTTTACTACCTGGAGGTAAAGTTTGGCTGTCACAGGCAAGAGAAAAGGGATAAATTTCAAAGAAGGCTGAAACTGCAGCCAAAATGCATTAAATGATTACACGGCCAGGACTTACTTTGATCACACCTCAAAAGTAAAACAAACACAAGCATGAAGAACAAAGGTTCTTTTCCCCCCAAAATAGCTCAAAAGGATGAATTCATTAAAGAAAAACAAGCACTCTAGGGCAACGGTACCAAACATATTGTGGTGTTTTAAATCCCTCAGCCCCACAGTAAGGGTGAATGTGACTCCACTCAGGGCACTGGCCTAACCCTGCAGCTTCCCTTGATCCCCAGGGAGAGATGGGGGTGGCTGTGAACCTTTGCATACCTGTGAGCTCCTGGGAAGAGAGCACAGCCTTGCTAGTGCACCCTGTGCAGGCTGGCATTCATGTAACCTGACACAGAAGTCATCAAACAGCTGGAAATCAGAGCCAATGGAAAAAAAAGAACCAAGGTACCAAGAAGGAAAATGGAATAATGCCAACTTACATGGACAAACATCTGTGAGTCGCAGAGTTGCAGGATTTGGTGTCATCATTTCCATTTAAAATACAGAAAATTAGAGAAGGGAGATATGAAATAGTTTATTCAGGTCCTCCAGATGGTGAAAGGTAAAAATCTCTGTTTCAATCTGTTGCTGTCTTATAAATATCTACTAGAGAAGAAAGAGGGAAAGTATATTCATATATATTCTGGTTTGGAACATTCTGCTCTCGAAGGAGCAGGCAGCATAATGAACAGAGTATATTCTCTCCTCGTGGCTGGAGTTTAGTCTAGATAATTTTGCAATTAGGAACGCAAGGTAGCTCATCTTCTTGTTTAGGTAGTTTAATCCCTTAGACTGGATAATGACCTGTCTGAAAAAGAAAAAAATCAGATTTTAACATCAGTTTTATAGTCTTGCTCTGTATGATTTGTTATAGGAAGCAGTCAAGCTCCATGGATATATATAGTTTATAGCAGATATTTCTGTTCAAGACCACATCTGATAATATTTGGCACTTTACACTTTCAGACCTCTCCAGATTTTAAGTAACTTTATTATTGTGTGGCATGCAAAAGACTACAATCTCATTTTCCTGCCCCATATTTCCGCATTATGTAAGAAAAATTCCATGTAAAGCTCAAAGAAAGGCAGCGTTACTGTGTTGTCTGATTGCTTGCATTCAAGAGACTGAGCAGATGAATTTGCAGAGTCCTGTGTGTTGTGTAGATTTACCCATCTGTAGACTGAAGAAAATTCTACCAAGAGACAAAGTGGGATCTCCAGATTATCTAATTTTTTCCTGTGGAGTCTCTATATTATTTTATACACCACACACAATCTCAGAGCCTCAGTTTACCTATACTCAGAAAGGTAGGGTGAGATACTGGCTCTTCCTAAAAATATTTGAGGGTTAAGACTTCAAAGTTTGTTTTAAAATACCCAGTATTACTTAGGGCTGATCTGTAATTTATGGTGGTATCCTCATGTGTTTTGCGGTGGGACAGAAATCCTCTAAAAACTTAGAGAGAAGACATATAAACAAGTTCAGCTTATGCAAATGTTTCTTGAAAAGTTAGGCTGGCTGAGATTATTTACTTATTTTTAATATTGCTAGCAAAAGCTCTAACAAAATAAAAATATACAAGCAAAAAATTCCTTCTCTCTGGATATTGAACTGTGCACACACTAGTAGCTTTATTTCTGGCATGTTAGGACCAGGAAAACTTTTCAGGTACAGGCTAGGTCTACAAACACACTAAGTAATTCCAGCAGCTGTAAGTGTATCTAAGTTGAAAAATATTGTTCTGTTAATATGTTAACAAATAAACATAAGTCAAACTGAACCTGGAAAAAAACCCAAGCAATTTCTTCTTTTTATTTTTTTGCATAAAAGAAATTTTCTGATATCAGAAATAACAATAAAGAATGGTTTCAATAAGCAATACAAGCATTGCTATTTTTTAAAAAAAATATTTTTATGTTTCAAGTCTTATTTTACACATTTTGTTTTTAAAAAGGAAAAATACCATATAATTACTGCCACACTTTTTCTAGCACCTCCTTCAACTTTTATGGTAATAGGTAATGACAGCCTCAGTTCTTTTGTCAAGGGAAAGGGTGAAGTCTTCATTTACTTCTAGTGTAATAGATTAAACTGGAGAATCCATTTTAGTCAGGGAAGAGTGGATGTTGGTGAAGTTATGAGCTTATTGCACCTTTTAAAATGAAATATTTAAACAAGTGGAACCTTACGTGGTTGATGCATTAAGCTGACATAGGATGTAAATCAAACAACACCTAAATGTCCTTTAACAAAGTCAATTATATTATATAAGCGTAGCAGAGATGGAACTCCTTTATCCTGTGCATCTGTCAGTTTCTCCTCCTAACATAAAAACATTTCAACAGATGCAGAATATCATTTATAACTGCTCAGTATTGTGCTATAAACTTAAAAGAAAATTAAACCGAAATGTATTCTTTATTAATTTTATTGTGAAATGGTGTTCCATAATCGAAACATCTACTGGAAACATCTACTCAGTTCCTGAAATCATCTCTATTACATTATGTAGATACCATCTAAGAAAATACTTCTAAACTTAATCTGTCAAGACTTCAAAGAGTCTATAAGCAAATACTTAGATTTGCATTAGATTTTTGACTTTGAAATCCATTATTGTAAGTTCCTTGCTGACTTTGATGTGCTGCCTTTACACCTCCTCTCTGAGAAAGGAAGTGTAAAGGCAGCACATTAGTTTATAGATGTTCACAGACTGTTTTTCGGATAAGGCCATTTAAATCTCTTTTGAAGGTCAATCCCAGCTCTTATCATTCAAGAAGTAATAATAACAGAGAGAGTCTGCCTAGACTAAGGACTGCTTTAAAACACAAAATAGCAGGGGTGGAATGAACTTACTTAACTCTTGACCTAGCACAATATCAGCATTCTAGTGTTTTGCTGTGACAATGCCCTGCTAAAGCATAGTGTGAAATTTCAATATAGTTGTATGGAATTAAATGATTAAGGAGAACAAGAGGTTGCAGGTGTTTACAGCTGGCTTATTTTTTACTTTCATTTCTTTGATTTCTTTGTGGTTGTTTGTTGCAATTAATAATGTATTGGGGAACCATTAAAACACTGTTTGAAACACACAGTGAGATAGCCGATGTTCAAACACAGGACAAACGTTTCCATTATGCACATGCCAATGCTCTCAAACCTGGCTGGCTAAATTTAGACTCCAAAAATTATCTGGAAGCAACTTCCTTGTTTTTCCCAGGCCTGATTTTTCTCTTCACTAGACCACTCTACTTACCATGGAACTAGGCCAGTTTTGGATCTTTTCTGCTCTAGTGTTATGGATGTCACTTTTCTGTAACTCATAAGACAAATTTTGAACCATTTAGGAATATTATTATTTTGCTTCTTTTCATTATTTTCCTTGATCAGTAAAAATGAGAAAGATTTATTTTTTCCTCTTTTAAGAAACATTCTGCATGCAAAGTCTCTTTCTAATCACTTTGTCTAACTCCATTTTGATTTCAGTGGTTTCTCATTATGTACCAGTCTTACAAGGACAAAAGATTTTGGAAGCTGTTGCCTCCATATAAGGGACCTCATTCTCAGAGGATGGAGCCTAACTTTTGAAAGCAAAATTTGCAAAGACAGCAGTAAAAATCACAGCCAAGCCTGAAATTATTAAACATAGTATTGAAAAACATTCAGCATCTTTTTTTTTTCCTTCTTATTGTAATTTTTGAGTGAAGTAGCGACCATGGTGTTATATGTTCTGCTAGTTGAGTGCTGACAACTCTAACTTTGCAATAACTAGATTATTTGCTTGTAATTTATGAGTAGAATAAGTTAGTTTTGAAACTGACCTTGTCCAGATACAGTTTTGTGTGATTTCAGCTGCATTTTCCATACTGCTAATGAACTAGTAGAAGTGCTTCAAAATGTCAGTGCAGCACAGTCATTTTGTAGGCAGCTTTGTCTCTGCTATTCTAATGAGACAGAAAAGTTGTGCTCTGAACAAAGCAGTACTGTCATAATCCCATCCAGTAGGTTAAAGAAGTGACCAATATTGAAGAATTCTGCAGGAGAATGTACAAATCTGCAGAAGTTCAAATCACCCCTGTAAAAACAGCAGGGCCAAACTGGTTCCAGGAATTTTATACTGGCACGTTTGCAGTTGTGTTTTTATATGCCATGCCTTCTTCTGTATCAGCTTTCATGTGATCAGGAAAATACAACAGCTCTATGTTTTTTGAGAAAGTAACTTTAGAACGGGCTGTTTTAGTTTCAAAGGGATTTTCTTACCCAAATTATTTGTAAAATATACAAAAGGTTTATAATAAAACTAGCCATTTTAAAGCTTATATATAAATAATGGATAGCAGTGAGAAAAGTCAGATATGTCATTCCTCAACCCACTTAAATGCAAACAGCACCTAAAATGCTGTTTCAGCATATTATGTCTGTGCTACAATCCCTCAAGTGTTTTCTCACTTAAACAGTTTCGAATCCCAGCTTTGCTTCTGTTGATTTTAGGTGCTTATCAAGTCCACATTTTGAATGATTCTTGTACTTCTCCCCCAGTCAGCAGAGGCATGGAAGATTTGTCATCCACTTTTCTTCAGATGGGAAGTGATGCATAGAGATGAAAAGAGTTAGTGTTTCATAGTCAGGGCAAATGCTTGGGATCACTGGTCCAAAGGTTTAGGTAAGTTTGAACCATTGCAGTGGCCTTTCTTTCTGGATCTAGAGCTTGCTTCATGGCTTTTGCAGCAGGAGAAGCAAAATTCACATGTATGAGCCACTCTTCAGCACGTAGTTGTAAGGACTGCTGGACACCTTAACACCAGTTATGGATTGCGTTGAAAGAGGTAGTGCTCTGGTGATTTTTTGTCAGTACAATAAGTGTATGGCTCTGACTGCTGTAACTTCACAGGCAGGTTGGAGCATTTGTGCCACAATCTGTACTGTGGAAGGCTGGAGGAAAGCAACAGCTTGTGGGTAGAAAGGCTACTAAGCCCTCTGCACACCAGGAAACAGTTTTTATGCTGAACTTTTCATTCTGGCCTAGAATAAAAGCAATTCTAATGTAGGTCAGGAGGAAAAGAAGTAGTTTAGGCCTCTTACCCTAAGCTTACATGCTGTAGTAGGGATCATTCCTGTCACTGATGTCAAACACTAGATTTAGATAGTTAAAACTTTAACTCCTATAGCAGTGATGAGAAATATCCAGGATCTGCTTAGATAAATGTAAGCTTATATTCCTTAAATGCAAATAAAAAGCAGTGTGCCTGAAATTCTTAAGACACTGGCTGAATCTGACTCAGGAACTTTAGTGTACATATATAGAGGATCAAAGTAAAACTTCTTTCACAAATACTTTTCTAAAGATTCATAATTTTAAGACTCCAGTGTTACTTCTTTAAAATATTTTCATGTATCTTATTCTTTCTCTTCATAGCTAAAAAACCCCCAAAACCAAAAAATAAACCTTCTCCTTCCCCCAGTAAACCCCAAAACTGCCCAGAAGGATCATTGCATAGGATCTCAGATTCCACTTGTCTGTGATGTAGTTCTGCTTGAGGTCCAGTTTTCCTCTTCCTGCTGACCTGACAACAACAGTGTATTTTCTGTCTGCCTGAAGATCACTGGAGAAGTGCCAGTCATAATCTTCTCCTTATTGATTCTGGTCAGCAGCTATTGACAGCTTTAAAAAGATTATGTTTTAATTGGGGATCAGATAGATGGCATTTTAAGGTATTTAATTTCACTTTGCAACTCACTATAGATTATCTGAGTGGTTCCACAACTCAAGGAGGATAAAGATGAATGTGTTGTCCTTTTCTTTAGGTGACCCTGAGTGCAAATGTAGCTCAGGCTAAAGTGACTGAAAATCTTTTTCTATCACTGGGCTGAAAAGGTTGAATGTGAATTCATTAGTATTATCTTTGTTTAAGGCACAATATCTATATCTCACCAGACTCACATCTTCAGTGGTCACACTTATTCTCATGTGGTTTAGGAGAGAAATAGACTGGTGAGGTAAAAAAAGAAAAATCAAGACAAAGAGTAAGAATTTGTATTGTCTCAAAACATGTATGTTCACTTACAACTCTGCAAAATGGGTCTTTATGGGCCATAAAGATTGCATAGAGCTCCCTAATTTGATGGTGATTTCATCTTCTTGCATAGGAAGTCCAAGGTGGTGCTGAATAAACAGCCTCATAAAACTATCTTCTGCATTTTCAAAGAAATGAAGATACCCTTACAATGAAAAGCAGTTCAAGAGATAAGCAATCAAAAATAAATACTAAATGCCGAGACCTAAAAACCCCTGTGTACCTCAGCCTGAACAGCCAAAGTCTGATCATTCCAACTTCAGACTCAAAATTGTCTAGTGGACTGTCTGAAAGTGCCTTTAAGAGATCTAGATCCACCTCTCCAGGAGGTGTTTGGTAACACATTCTTTTGACGTTCAGAATCCATGCATGCCAGATGCACCAAAAATTATGATTTCATATTTACTGGGCTGTAAATTGTAGGACAATTTTCCCCAGACATACCTTTTTTGTCTATCTAGGCTTGATTTGAGGGCTCTGAACAGGGGATCAGGTTTTCCAACATCCATTTAAGTATTGCAGAGAAACTCATCATGTGGCATGGGACAGAGCTGATGTGTCTCAAAGGTGTTACCTTCACTACACAATGATACCTCACACATTACTGATGATTATGGGAAGTATTCTATCTGTGGGTATTGCTTTGCATGGTCAGGTTTTGGTAGCTCCCTACTGCCTTTTCAGAGACTCAATACCGTATCATCAGGACTGTATTCCTCCTCACACAGCTCCTGAGGGACTGGGAAACACAGTTATCCCTACAGCACTGCTGGAGACATGGAGCACAGGCTGATAGGCAATGTGTCCAAGCTCATAGTGGAAGTCAGCAGGACAACAAGGAGCTGAAAGTCAGAGTTGCATCCTGACATGAACAAAATTTATTTCCCTCAGTAGAAATCTAACTAAATAGTAAATGCAAGGGAAATCAGAATAATGATGACTTCTGTGGACTTTGCAGAACTGATGAGCCTTTAGAGGAAGTTAAAAATAAGGTGTGCTTTACTCTGAGTTCAAGATTTTCTGGTGTTGGCAGAGTATTAAGTCCTTGTTTTCCTTGCTGTCTTGAGGAGCTGGCTGAAGTGTCATGACTTTAGGAGCCTTACAAAAGTATGGAGGAAATAGTTTCAGCCCCATGGCCTCCTAAATGACTCCTGTTTTATTCTACTTTTTGGTGTACAAAATTAACCTCTTCTTGTAGGAACATTAGTCAGTTATCCTTCAAAAACTCTGTAGGCTCTCAGAGCAGAAGCAGAATATGTTATTTTGGCCAAAGATGGAAGAGAGAAGCCTGGAGGAACAGAAAAAAATATGAAAAAATAAAAAATATGAAGTGAGATGGATCATTGGGAGCTGACCAAGAGAGCTGATCAGAGCAGTGAGCTGAAGTGAGAGACGGTCCAGGTCATCACTTCGGCAGCAGTGCTCAGATGGTCTACAGGAGGGTGACAGATAAGTAAAGGGAGAAGTCAGGTTGCTGTAATCAACGGGAGAGATGAATGCACTGCAGAACTTAAACTGCCCACCAAGGACAGCCTTTCAGAAATACTAAGAAATCTTGTGTGCAGCAGCAGCTTTTGTACAAAGGATTTAATTGAAATAACCTCCAAGCCCATGTTGAGAAGGCCATGTTAATTGGTTCTGCCAAGCTTAAATGTTGAGCAGCAATTTGTATTTCATGCACTAACTCTCATATGGGCCAAGAACCAAAGAAAACAGGCTTTCCTGTGGCTAGCAACGAAGACGGTGCTTCTTCTTTTACATCAGATATTACATATCCCAGAACTATTTCCTTACATTTGAAAAGGCTTTATTTGTGGCTGAGGTCAGACTGACAGACTCCAGGGAAACAGCGTCAAACTGTCCCCATAAATTTTATTCTCAGAAAGTGGGTGACTCCATTCCAGGATGGTTTGGCTGATGTTTTTATTGTTGTCAATCCATAAGAACATTATAAATATGATAATCAAGTAATTGAATTATAGTAATTGCCCATGATTTCTGTTCTCACAAAAGGACTCTAATGAGAACTAACTTTGCTCCTTCCTGAGCCACTTCTTTTACCTGGGCTGAATTAAGGACATTCCTTTTAATCTCCACGTGGAAGTCAACCTCTTGGTCTTTCCCAGCCTCAGGCTCAGCCTGGGTTATATCAATTTTCTTTTAGTGGTCAGCAAGCTCAAGGAGAATCTATGCTCAGCTACTCCCTGCTGTTTAATGGGCTGATTCAACATCAGAGGGGGAGAGGTCTCATACATTTTCTTCAATTTTATCCTTCTTGCTCCTGATTCACTCATTCAACTACACTACTGATGGGAACGGTGGGACTCCACATATATAGATGCAATCCCAGCAGACACTGATATTTGAAGCACTGTGTTCAATAGACCTGCTTTGAGCAAGGTTAGTCAACTCAGTGCTTAAAAAGCTGGCAGCCATCTGGAGACCAGCCTACGCCAGAGTTCAAAATTGTTTCCTTCACTGTTGGTAGCAACAATGGGGAGGGGGGCTGTGGGTTGAAAGCTTTCTTAGAAGCAGAATTGGAGAAGAGGAGAATTCACTGCAGGCTGAAGTCATGAGGTAACGCCAGATCCTAGAGGTTCATGGACACTGTGCTCTGTAGTACAACCTCTGCTTAGAGGCATCATTAAACTCCTGATAATTAGCAAGTCATTAGGTTTTGACTACACTTAAAGGTTAAAAGGAGAAACTTTGGTGATGGATATTTTGTGTTTTTCTTTCTCTTGTGTTATGTATTCTCTTTGTGCTAAGTGATTCTGGTGCCCATCTCTTACCCACAAGCTGAAATCAGCTCATATTGAAACCGTTTTTAGAAAACAACCCCAAAGTTAGGTCAGCTTTTCACAAATTGAGGCCACGTTAAAAAAATGGTGGGTAGGAAAAGTTTAACTCTAGTGACTCTTTAATTTTTGATCAGAGCCTTGAAAATGTGCACTTGATAGCAAGCTATAGAGCTGTATTATAGCTCTGCAGTGCAAATCTGCAAGATGACTATCTAAGCCTTGATGATATAATGTGGGGCATGTTCATTTCCTGTAGTCAATATTTCCTGTAATGACTCCTTCAATATGATCTTGCTTGATTAAGTGTTGTTTAAGGACTTCTATCATGTTCATATTTCCATCCACACAGTAGTTAAGGCTGTCTTGCAGTATCTGGAACAAATCTCAAACAGTGTATTTCAGGCTCAAGACAGACAAAGTGTGTCATCCTTAGTATTTCCAAGGAATTAAGCTAATATTACTTTTTGTAATAGCTAAAGTCCTGTAACAGCATACCTATACATCTAAAAATTGTTTGCAACATATTTTACACTTTAGGGTTAGTATTCCCCCGTAGTGAGCTATGTAAAGCACATGCAGAATTTTTAGTCTGCTTATGACTTAGAAAATTCAGCAACAATTGTCCTTCAGACTGCTGAATGTATTTCAGTTCATTTCATGCTTGTAGAACAAATGGAGGAGTGAAAACAAAAATGAAATAATAGTTGAAAAAAGAAAACAAAGGAAACAGTACCATGACATGTAGTGGAAGGATAGAGGGGAGGGTTGTGAGGGACAGTCTGTGTGACATCTGGCTTTCTAGGCCTGCCATGTGGACAGAGGGACAAATTACAATTTGTCCATAACCCTTTTGAACTGCCTTTCCTGATATAGTCTACAGACTTCCTGAAAACTTTGGCATTTGTGGAACCAGCTCTGTGTCCCATCCACTTGGCAGCCTGTCACATCTCAGAGGACATTTGAGGGCTACTGAGCATCAGAAGAATGCTCTTAGATCCTAACAATTCTTTGCTTCTGCAATAGCTTGAGGGTGCTAGTGTTGCTTTGGAGGGCTGTGAGAAAGCTTGACCCTGACCATGGTTACCAGCAGATCCTGGCAGCAAAACATTCTGAGTGGTGTGCCTACAGCTTATCATACTAGAGAGAAAACATTCCTCTCAGACCCATGTGAGGGATCTGTATTTTCATTTATCTTGCCTAGATCTGGGATTTTCACATGTAATTGTGTGAAGCTGCAATGAAAACCAGGAGCTAAATGCTTGCAGTCCTTTTCAGCTCTTTACTCAGTAATAGAGTATTTTACCTGCAGATAGCAGCAAACTCCTATGCATTGTATAACAAAATCTTATCCATGGGGAAGTACCTATTTATTTTTTAATAAAATAAAATAAAAAAAAACTCCAACAGTCCTTCATTACCCAATTGATGAATCGTGGTACATTTATTTTTTTAGCAGGTTTTTTAGATCATATATCCCACAACCTGACACAGTGGCATGCACTTGCTGCAGTAGCTTCTTCTACTTTTATATGTACAGGTGAAAATAAATAGGGGGAAAGGATGTCAGTGCTATGATTCAGACTTTAACCAAACCCGAGATAAGAGTCTACAAAAAAAGCAGTTTCCAGTTCTTAAGGGAGTGTAAATGGACATCTTAAATGGATGAGAAATAAAAATATTTTGCAATGGGCATCATCTAAGGGCTTTGCCGCTTACGTATCAATAGAGAATAGTATCTGCAATCCAAGATGGTATTGTAGCAATAAGCTATAGAGAGGGCTGGCAAAAAGCTTTGTGTGTTACAGTAACCCCTCCCTCCCCCCAAGTACAGACATCCTTTGCTTTTTTTGCTGCCTTGTTGCTTTTAATCACTTTACAATTTTTTTTTTACATTCTTAATTTCATTTTTCTGACAGAAATTACATTGTTAATATTATACAAAGTGGACTTGTTCATGCATATTATACGTTTACTTTGATCTGACTTACTTGATACTGAAAGACTTTTCTGAACTGTTCAAGAAATTGAATGTAAAATGAGGGTGCATGAACAGACAGAAACTATGTAGTCATGTGATATTTTGGTCCAGGAGGCCTGGAATCACCAATATGATACATTTATGGTACAGATTTTTGCCCTCTGTTTTCTGACCTCCTCTTGCTGAATAACAACAGACAGTCCCAGTGAACACTGTTAGATGGGACAGTATAGTATTCTTGTTCTTATTAGCTGCCAATATTTAGATTGCAGTCACTCTGGAAAATATGTAAGCAGGTACCATGCAAAGACATTCCTTCACTCTCTGATGTGAGCTTGAATTTGGAAAAGCTGTGTGATCTCAGAAATCCCTTTATCTTCTCTGGTGACAGCTCTTTTTAGCATCAGTGGCACAGGGTAGAGTGGTACATTTTTGGAGGACAGTTCACAGGCACATTCTGGAGATCGGGCATCCAGTTTTAACCTTCTTACATGAAAAAGATATTTTGAAAGCTGAGGGTGGGCAGGGCTCTGAGTCTAAAACTGTGCTGCCAGTCTTGAGTGCTTAAGGGCTCAGGCAGGCAGAAAGTTGAGGGAAGTTGCAGCACAGCTGTGCCCTTAAAGGGGGTCAATTTTCAGCAGCTATTCTGCTATTCTGCTCCCCTTTTTATACTGTAGGTGCAATTCATATATGGGTCAAAAATAAGAGTTCCATTACACATTTCTACTGCTTTCTCTTCCTTCTTTTTGGAGCTGTGCACATTAGAAAATCCTGTATGTGAGAAAAGTGACTGAATAAAAGATATTTCATGTTTGTATTTCCTATTTTCTGCTTTTTATAAATTTAAGAGCTTGCCATTGCATTAAGAAACTATCTTGGGGGCACAGATCTTCCGTTGGTAAATTGTCAGCACTCCAGTGAAGTCAGTGAGGCTGAGGACCTGCCTGACTTTGCAATCAAGCCATCGAGTAAGTATTTCCTGTTGTGGATAATCTATGCAGTAAATATGGAGGGTTTCACCTTACCAGAAATATTTTCATCCTTCCCCTTTGAATTTTTGTACTTTATACTATCTGGTCAATCAATAAATAACCTGATCAGCTGCCCACCCACACAGACATGTCCTTAAGACTTTCTATGATCTTGTAACAACCCCTTGGCACCACTTGTGGAAGTTCTGGGAACCATCTTAACTGAAAGGACAGGAAAGACTACTTTAATGAGAAATGCACTACTTTTAAGTGAAACAAATTTGGACCAGTGCACATTGTCAGGTCATGCTTTAAAATCTAGCATTGACAAGTGTGCCTCTTTGGCAAATTTTCTAATTCCATCAATTTTTAATGTTTGAAGCCTTCTTTCAGAGATGCTGGCCTTGGTGTCTGGGAATTCTTCCTTGAAGAATGCTTTTTAGTTTGTTTTAACATCCATTATTACATCAATTCCTAATCAGCAGACAGTTTGGACTTGCAGTCAGAGCATGGCTTGAAGAGATGCTTATTACTTTGATATGTTGTTGAAAGATTGTATCCTCTGATAAAATAATTCTTGATTTTTCTATCTGCTTCCCCCTTTTTCTTTTTACCTCAAACACCTTCTTACATAATTTTTTTTTAATATTACATTCATTTCCATGTCTGAAAATGTGAAGCTTAATATAAGTCTCTCATACTCTCCCCCAGTCTTTTGCAGGTTTTTGGTAATCTGTCTCTTACTCTCATTTTCCTGAAGACCAAACTCTACTGTGAAAAGCTGTTTCTCTCATTTATTCATTCATGAAACAGCCCAAAGTTTTTGCAAGAAATCCTCCCAAGGCACTTTACAATTTTCAGCAGCTATTCTCCAAAACAAAAAAAACCAAACCAAACAAACAAACAAACAAAAAAACCCACTTTACAGTAAATTGATTTTGAAATATTTTTCTGAATAGATGGTGTCCCGTTTTATATGTGTTAAAGAACTTCCCTGGCCTATTTATTTGTTACTTCATCCGTGCTTCTGCAAGCTATTTAGGCTTGATTCCTTTATCTTCCATTTTCAGGGCCCTGCACAGCTTCTCTCCAATGCATACCTACTCCTTTCCCTGTCCCGTGGAGCCCTGCTAAGCTGTCCTGGTACTCACTGGCGCTAGGAGCAGGCAGACAGTTGACACAATGTCTTCCCTTGCTGTGAGAGTCCAACAACTTCATTGTTGGATCAAGCTGATTGCCTGGTCCACCACTGAGTCTAAACTGTAAACAGCTGTGGATCTTTGTAGTCATTAACAGACTCCTCTCGAGTGGTGCATAAGCCTGAATTCACCAGGGAAATAGACTTGGACATGTGCCTAATGGTGATACTTGCAAGTTTTAGAATGGGGGACCTGAAAATGGGCCAGCAACCCTGTTAAGCTTAATTTTATTATTTATCTTCCTCTTAATGCTGTGTGTTCCCTGTGTCAGTGAGTGCTGCTGGAAAACCGAGGAATTTCAGGTTGTACATATCAGGAGCTGCAATCTGCAGTGGGGCTGTGGGAGGGCTCTCAGCCACAGCAGCCCTACCTAAGCAAGGTGGTTTCCTGCTGTTAAGTCCTCGAGGTCAGTGGCAGTGGGATGCAGAGTGGTGAATCTCTTTTTACAGTGATTTTCCTCTGGCCAGGGTTGAACTAAGGAATGGTAGTTATTTTGATTTTACACTGTTAGCAGAGGTAAGGTGGAAATGGCTTTTGCTTCATGTGAGATGTTGAGCTGTCAGTAGCACGAACTCAAGACTACTCAAAATTTTCACGGTAAAGAGAGATGTGATGAGCAGGCAGGTGGTGAAGTAAAAGGTGACTCGGTAAACTGGAATCAACAGTGAGCCCCAAATGAGACCTTGCAGAGACAAGAGTGTGGATCTCTTGTTAGTTTGCAAAGCATCCTGACTGCTGACCTGTTTGTTATTCTAGATGTTCTAGTTCTCTTTTTTTTGCCTGAAATACCACCTTTGCCAGACCATGCCCAGTCAAAACACATCGACTGACGTTTCCTGTAACTGTTTTCGTCAGAAAATTCCCATTAAGCCTGAGAGTTTGTGGGTGTGGATCTGACCCCGGAACTCTTAAACGGCATGTATGGGATTTAATTTTCTGGAATTTAGAGGGGGAATTTATCCATTAGATGACTCAGTCTATAACTTTACCCTGCAGGATTAATGGTCACAATGGATTTGGGTTTTGGCTGCCTCTGTGTTAAAGTCCCTGCAGTGGGGATAAGTACACCCACTTTTGCTGCAGAACAGTGCCACTCTTATCAGAAAGGAGTTTACATCATTGCTCAGAATATATAACAAGCTATATAATTAAAATATTTATTTAAAAACTTCAAACAACACAAACTCATCTCTATTTTCTTTCCTTGTTCTGAACATTCTTCATGGATCTGAACTTTGCTACACAATTGAAAAAAAAGCATGAAAATATAGATATATTGTGTTTTGAAATTTCTTGATGCATCTATTAACACCCTCTCATGAGGTCAAGTTATTGAACCAAGAGATGATCATATGGTAGCTGCAATATTGTTTAATGTCAAGCTGGCTGATGTTACAGGGTATCTGTTTCCTCCATTCATATATATGGCTATATATGTCTCCACCTGAGCTGTCTACCTGTTGAATTCTAGCATTCCTTGCATCTGCCTTAAATAATTGTGTTCAAAGGGCTAAAGATTATCTCAATAAAATACACTGAAACTGGATGACCTGCCCTGGAGCTCTTACAGGTACAGTGCAACGATCACAAAATTATCGCCCCCTTTAATTTATTTAAAAAAAGAACTGAGATTTTTCAAAGATTTTTCAAAATATTTTATTTTTAAAAACAATGTTGACAATTTGGGCAAGCTTTGTGCACTCTGTTAAAGGACTATTAAATAATTAGGGAAAATTAAAAGTATATCCATTTTTTGCATGTTTTTAATTTTTGGAGCTGCTCAAATAGATTAGTATTAAGTATTTTATGGTTTTGTGGCATTCTTTTTTGTTTTGTTTTGCTTTGTTTCTTTTAACAAATGAGGTGATCTTCAAGTGTGTTGGTTATCAGGTGGAGATAGTTTAGAGGCAGATGGAGATGACATGTTGTGGATTTAAGTGACCCTCAGACAATCAAAGGAACATGAGATTAGTTACCGAGTCTCTGATTTGCTGAAATGTACTGTAGTTGCATTCTAGGGTCAGGAGGATCTGCTTTGAGTTGTCCTTTTCTAAGGGTACACCTGTCTTTCCTGTTCTTCCCTTCTGTTCTTTCTGAAAGGCCTTTATTTTTCTGGCTTTTGAATCTTTGGTTTCCCACAGCAAGAAGTTTCAGAGGCCGATGCTTGTGCATTTCCGAAGCAGCTGCCTGTGGAGCAAGGAATTGCAGTAGGGGATGCCTCTGCTTCTCTCAGCTACTGAAGGAGAAAGAGTAGAGGGTCCTCAAGAGCAGTTTTAGTCATGTGTGTTGGGCAGTGACCCATCCTGCAGGGTGGGACAGGTGAAGCACGATCACGGAGATCATTAGCAGCCAGTAGAACTTTTCCTCCTCAAACCAAACAATCCCAGTTTGATTTGTTCCAGCCGTGGCAGAAGCACCCAGTGGTTTCAGTGGCACAGCGATCACCCCTTTGAGAGCGTTATTTCAAACACAATGCCTGTGGCACTGCGTTAGTTTTGGAGGTTTTTATTGTGGTAATATCTGGAGCTCTGGGTAAGGAGCTGAGGCATTGTCTGAACTTCAGCAGTCGAGGCACTGGCCTTGCCTTTTCTTGCTCAAGGAAACTTTTGAGGTTGGATTTTTTGGCTTGCTCTCTTTCCAGAATAAAGCACCTCTGTATTTCCCAAAAGTGAATAGGGGGCAGATCTGCTTGCACAGGGAAATAAAATAATTTTCCCTGCATTATTTTCTTGGGAGTATGCAAAAATCCCATGTGCATTTTTTTATGAACTGGACCCTTCTCTTTTATAGCTGGTAGTATTCATGCTTATTACAATGCCATATTATGGCCTTAGACACTTTTTATGTCCCTCTAACATAGCACCCTAGAGAAAGATGCTTCACTAAGCAAGAACCAGTAAACTTACTACAGAATCAGCAGAATACTTTTCACAAAAGTGCATAAACTTCTGTTCTTAAACATTGTCATCCTTCACCTTAACAAGCACAGAGAAAGGTTCCACTGGTTTCTATGCCTTGTTAGGTCTATCATCTTTTTAATTAATAGTGTTTTTACGAAGCCGTCTGAACTGTGTCATTTCCATTATCAGAAAACCATTGCCATTAATGAATAATTTTCATTTCTGATCCTTGATATCATGCTAGTTGATCTCCTGTTTCCATGCCGCCGAATGATAGCATCGTTTTCTGCCCACGATCAAATTTAATTTGGACTCTGATTATATTATGCTGTTGCGACTGAAGTGTCAATTTTTGTCAGGCAATTAGGAGCTATAACCTGTGAAGTTAAGTTTGATAGGCATTGTAATTGGATTGTTACAGTAATAGCTTGGAACATTCCCTTTTTTTTCTTGCTTCTTTGATTCTTGATGCATACTTTAGTTGTGAGAACAAAGGCATTTTGTTATTATGCAACCATAGGATGTTCAAGACAACAAGATGGAATTCAGGTTTTTCTGCTTTCCCCAGATGGACTTAATTTGGATTTTTGACCACAAATTATTCCAGGATTTTAAAAGAACTTGGGGGTGGTGTGGGGGGTGTGGTGGTGTGTCAAGGAAACACTGAAAATGAGAGCTGTAGAACCAGGGCTGTTAGGATTATAATAGGGAGGTAGGCTTAACATTAAAAGGTTCAAAAGCATATATAAATCCTCAGACTGGAAATGTGTCAGATTGCCCAGGTAAGTCTTGCTGCTTTTAGTGGCCTTTGCAGTTTACATACTTTGCAAGTATTTAGGAATATAATTTAAGCTCACACTATGGCTCAAATTTTCCATTAGTGTAGGTCAGGGCAGTTGCATTCTGATGAATAAGTAGAGAAATTGGCCCCGTGAAAAATAATCACAACATAGCATCTAATGGAGAACACTTCTCTTTTTTTTTTATGAGTCCTTGCTGTCAGACTGTAAGTTATCTGCTTTTACATTTTGGTTGTTTTTTTTTTTTTTTCCTCTGCAGACACAGTAATTCAAAGCCTGGCAATTTGTCAAATGAATTTTGTTCTGAATGTCTTTAGGGTGTGCTCAGCCCCACCCCTACCTTCATCTCTTGATCATCTCTAATGAAAGGCACAATGAAGAGACCTTTTAAAAAGGACAATGGAGAGAAGATTGTTTTTCCAGTGCTTATTTGACTGGACACTTTTCATAAGTGCTGCCGTGTGACAAGCAAAAGGTAGAGGAAAACAAAGAAACTCCAGCTGCTATGAAACGTAAGAGAAAAGCTCACTTGCAATAGGGTTTGTCTGGAGCAAGCTAAAAATCAGAACTGGAGCTAATTCTCTTCTGTCAGGAATGATACTCATCTCCTTCCCACAATGCTGTGTCAGTCCTGCCTCACTGTTACATCTTTGGAGACAGGCTTCTTTTTCCTGATAAATTTATGGTATCCAGTAATTTCATGATGTGTCTGACTGGGTATGCTCTTTCCTATTTCAGGCATATGTTCAATTTTCTCTTCTGGCATCTTCAGTGTCAGGTCTGCGCTTGGTCAAGGAGTAATTTTGCGAGTTTGCAGCATTCCTCATTAACAGCCATTTGTTCCTCTTGGATCTGTCCCCTGCTCAGCTCCCGGCAGAACTCCTCCTTCTGCCACTTCCCAAACCCATACCAGAGACTCTCTGTCAAGGCTAATGGATTGAGTATTCACATCCCATTGCTTCAATCACGTGCTTCCTCAGCAGCTCTGTTCCATCCTGTAATTCCACTTCTCTACTGTGTGAACTCACTGAGTTCATTTACCATTTACACTCCTGTAGTTTTCTGCTAAATTTCACCATATACTGTTCCACTTGCTCAGTTTCTGCAGGGCTCAGGTGGACTGTGGGTTCTTGTGGCTGCCCTCTCCTCTGAGTCCACTTGGGACACCAGGGTATGGGGGCAGCAGAAAAGTATGGAAAGCAGCAGTTACCAGACTCTATCAGCCAGTGAGGCCCTACTCATCCAGTGGGACCATTTTATTTTGTTCATACTTTGTACTTATGCTAGCATTTGCATAGATACTAAAATGTTTTATTATTTTTTAAATCATTCTTTTCCTTTTAATTTTTTTTCTTTTTGTCTTATTCTATGAAAACTATTTCCAATGACTATTTCTACTTATACCATATTTTCTCACCCATTTTATTTTTTTGAATATACAGAGTCTAAATACAGGAGCTAAACTTCTTGGCATTGTCCCTTTTAGTCTCATAGTATTGAAAACAAATACTGAGAACCTGAAAGGATGCATCAGGACTGCTACTGAGGGAATGGGTTGCTGATGTGACAGAAACTGCTGCATATGAAAAGGTGATATATGGAATAGAAAGTAAGTCAGATGAATTTGAAGGTATTTGTAATCTATTCTCCAGCTACATCAGAAGAGATATCCTGAAATATGATAGAAGATAGTGGAGAGAGGTTGAAGGGTGAATGAAAGCTTTTGTTTCAAAAGGTAATAATAGTAACAACTTATCTCCCTTCTTTTCTATGGCTGTATTTTCCCCTTTCCTTGGTTTTTCTTCCTTCCTGGGAGGTAAGGATGGGCTGCAGTTATACATGAAAAATAAGTGAAAGTCACGTAAATTTTTCAGTACATGTGTTCTGTTTGGAAAAAGACAGCCTAAGAATCTGATGAAAAAAGAGCAATAGGAAGACACATAAGCATGTAAAAATCCATTCCAGGCAGTAGATGTATGCAACTTTCTGGAATCTATTGGTAGAGCATATATTAAATTTCTACTCTTCAGCTGATCTGATACAGGTGTAGCGACTACCACAGGCCAATGTCATTAATTGTAATGTTTTGTAGGAGTAATCAATGAACTCTGTTTCCTGAAAACAGTTTCACCTTTGAGTTATTAGTGCTATAATGAAGAGGGCACAGTATATACTTACATAAAGAACTTAGAATCTATTAGCACCTGTGCTGAGCACTAAAGCTGCTGATACTTTGCATGCAAATTGTAGTCATCATCTGAGAAGATGCAGAGTTCAGAGGTTCAATATTCTCTCACTTTCAATCTCCTATGTCAGCTATGTCTTAACCAGCTGGGGGCAGAATTACATTCTGGAAATTAGTGAGAAAAAAAGGTAAAAATTGAAAATCTACTGTTTCTGCATCTAGCCTCCCCATTCATATCTTACAAGTCAATATGAGAAACTCTAGCAAGTATAAATGATATCTGATTTCACATTATATTTTTAAAGTGCCTGTACTCAAGTAGGTTTACATTTGATAGGTGATTAAAATACTTCAGTATATTTCTACAGCCTTAGGAGAAAAATCTTTATCAGGATAAAAAACTTGTTGAAACTCTTAATTTTGTACTAATGCAAGGAACATTGCTATTTTTTACATGCAAATGTGTGAGGCATTATATTCATCTTTATAATTTTTCTAAATATTTCATTGCTTGAGGGTATTTCAGTGACAGATCATTTATATTGTTTATACTATATTTATCTTCCATACTGTTCTTGAATGCTGTGCTCTGACTATACACCTTATTATGATTTGTGCAATCTTACCATAATGCTGAGATAGACATATCTGTATTTCTGTAAGTCTTCTAATGATTTTACCTTTGGTAAAGAAATGGTGGGTTTTTTCACCTCATACCAAAATAACATTTTTAGTACCTACAGAAAATACATGGCTCAGCCATCTCGCAAGCTTTAATACCTTTTTCCTCACCTCTCTCTCAAAAGAAACAAATGCGATGGTCTGTATGCTCAGTTTTTGAACACCATGAAACTGTTCCTGTTTAATCCTATCTGAAAGAATATTAAAATGGGTCTGTTGAGACTCTGAAAGGAGACAGAAAAATCACAACCAGATATCAGCAGAGTAAAACAGTGCAGAGACTTAATGAAATGGTATTGAGAAAAGCACTCCTAGGGGCAACAAATATTTTGCATCCCTGGCTTACCTTGGTAGGTTCCTAGTAGTTCACCCATGGAATGGTGCCACGAGTGTTTCACACTTTGTATCAGTTTCATCCCTGGCTGGTCAGACTGACCAGGTCAAAGAGATGAGAGAAAATTCATCCTCAACAGTATAATGATGTATGAAGTTACCGAAATAATACAGTGCTGAAACTAGATTCAAATTCTGACTAGATTAACATGTAGCTCCTTCTATGTTCTTTGTTTGTGAACATGGACTACAATACTTAAATCTTCATGTGAGGTCTCACAAAATGTGAGAATGTGGGCTTTTGCTTTACACCACTGAAAATAAGAATGATCCACAGGATTTGTGTTGGCTTCAAAATCTAGCAATTTTCAAATATTTCTGAAAATTCAGGAATTTTTGTTTGGGCTTATATTTTGTTGAAAGTGTGTTTTGCACATCTGTGAGTAACATAAAAATGAAAAGAATACTTCACAGTTAAAATGAATGGTTGTTTTAAATTATTTTCTCCCCTTTGGGTTTTCAAATCAAAGACAACAGCACTGGGATTGAACCCGAGGATTTATTAATATCAGAATAGCTTGACTTGTCATTGAGGAAGGCTGTCCTGTCCAGATGTTACTCTAGGAATATATAAGTCATTATCATTCTGGGATCTGATTTGCAAAATCACTCTCAGTGTAGACCTGACTCTGCCTCAGTGTACATTGAAGCAGATGATTATGCACACCTCTGGATAGTTCATCATATATCAGACCTTGTCATTGCTTTCAGTTAACAGAAAAGACAAACCAATATAGAGTGTATTAGTAATCAAACAAATAGAAGATCACTTATACCATTCAAGTTTATTTTATTGTGGCCATGTTTCCTAAAGGACTGTGTTTTGAGCATGGAGTAAGGGCAGAGTGACCTGCACTGGCCCAGGAGAGCACAATCATCTGCTGGCCTTTGTTAGGCCAGAAAATTGCTCATTTATTTCTCTGTACAAGGAAATTGAACACATGAAATCTAAAGCAGTCAACCTGTTTGGCAGCTCAGGCATTACAAATAGTAATCTCACATCAAGTTTTAACTTCGTCTATAACTTTCTCTGTTTCTTTTAGAGAAAACTAGGGCTGTGATTTAGGTCTTTCTCTCTTATCTCATCAGCTGTCTCCATAAAAACAGTAGGAATATAATTTTGGAGCCCTCCAGTTCAAACTGGCTAATGGTTCAGCCTTTTGTTGAAGGGAAAGTAAAGGGGAGAGAAAAGAATGATGGAGAGACAGACAAAACTCTTACATAAAACTTATTTCCATAGGAAGCCAAGTTAAACTATCTTTATCTGTAGGAATGGTGACAGTTATGTAACTCTCCAGCTTACTTGAGGAGGTGATTAATATTCCTAATTAAGCATTCAGCTACAGCCCCATTATAAGACATTTCCCCTTCTCGAACAACTCAGTCATAAATTAAAAAAAAAAAAAAGTTAAAACTCCCCACCGACAAGTCAATAAAAATCCCTCTGCATTCACATTTTTAGGGTTAAGACTTACTGACAACTTGAGTACTTTATGAAGATTGTGATTAAATTGAGTAAGTACTTTTTAAGATTAAAGTACTTGAAACAGCTTATTTTTAAAATATTTGCAACACCTATTGTTCCTTTGTATCCATCTCTGTGTCCAACAAAATCACATAATACCACAGGGTTTGAAGCATAAGTAGATTTCAATACTGACTGTGCAAAAGTCAGTTTTAGGGGCAGGAACAGGAAAATGTTTAAGAAATATCTCTATTTGAAGAAACATGAGTGATTTATCTACATATGAAGATGGCAAGAAAGGAAAAAAAGCCCCAGAAAACAAAATACGTTCATCATCAAACTCTGAATTGCACTTGGGTGTTTCTGGAATCTCTTTTTAAAGCTACCATTTCTCTTTAAAGCTCCCTACAGAAAGCCATTTTTCCAGGCAGAAACCAGAGGAATAAGAAGGATTTCCTGATGAGGTGGCAGAGCTGGGGAGGGAACCCAGATCTGTGTGTCCTTCTCACTTGGCTGCTTTTGTTGGCAGCAGCTAAGGAAGCTGAACTACCCGTGTGATTCTCTGCAGACTGCATGCACTGCGGTAGCCAAAACTCGTGAATGTTCTTACTTTGCAGTGTTTTGTTGTGCCTGGTAAAATCTGTGGTGAGTGGGTACCTCATCAATAGTAAAGGATCTTGGGGTTTGTTTTGCAAAGTCATCAGCTGTGACTTCTGTCTAGGTAAGATGCTGATTTCCATGTGGTGCTGCTGTGATTTATTAGATTTCACCCAGTCTTGCCTTAGAATTGGGAAAATTAAGCCCTTACGTGTTGTCACATGACATCCCGTTCACATTATACTTTTTGCACTGTCTCAGTTTAATTTACTTTGACTTATACTGAAGGTTTTCTTCCAAAAGTCCTTTCTTATAGACCAAACCAATAAATTCACTGTGAGGAAGGCTAGACATCATCTTTTCATTTAGAGGAATAGAGCACAAAAGAGGAAGCCTTGAAGACGCTACTATCCATCATTTTACCTGATCAGTATATAAAGAACATAGTATAAGAGAAAGGACTGAAGAGTTAATGTCTTACATTTATTTCCCCCATTATATTATGTTAAGCAATATCTTCCTCAAATGACTGTACTATGCAGAACTAATAGTAAAATAAGTTTCACACCAGGATTTAATAGGAATTTTAGATGTTGAATAATTTTTTTATTTAAATCCATGACAAAAGTGCATCCCAAATAATATAGACATCTGCTTTGAAACTTGCTGAGACTGGTGGGATTGGTGGAACTTTACAGCTAGACCACTCAAAAAAGATTCCTCAGTTTTCTCTCATCATGCACAATTATGAGTTTTGACTTCAAATACTTATAATTACACTATTCTGAAATGATGTCCTAAATATATATGTTTCACAGCATGACTGTGACTTCCAGCAAATTCTCTTGTCTGAGGTGCTTGGTAAAGTAAAACTGAATTAGCGAGAGTACAATAAGCAAGTTACAGTGTTTAGATACAATAACCAAAAATAAAGTCAATTTAATCTTCCAAAGTAGGACAGCTTTTCAGTGTATTTGTCACTATGGAGATTTAGCAGTAGATTCCAAGTTGCATTTTAATAGCAAACTTACATAATTGTGAGTCCTGGTGTGGTACTGCTGAGCGCATTCAGGATGGAATTACTAGTTAGACAGATCCTGCTTAGCCTTGTAGTTAAAACATGCTAATAGTTTACACATGTGTATGACAGATGATAATAACCATCTTTATAATCACCTTTGGATATCTCTTTTCTTCCTCACTCAACGCCATCTAAAAGGGAAAATCAGTATTAGTGGTCAAGGCTGGGGATTAACAGTCAAGATTCTTGGGGTGTAATTTTACATTTTTATCATTTAGCTGGTTTTGTCAATGAGGTTGTGCAATATTTTTGCAACATGTATTTTAAATAAACACATTTCATTTATTTATTAGTTTGCCTATTTATTTATTTGTAGACAATGTGTGTTTGTGCATGTATGCATATATTAATGAGGAAAAAATTATTAGAGGTATTGAAGAGATTTCTGGGTGCTCAAACTTGGTAAAGTATGGAAGACACTTTTTGTTTTGACAGAAAAATTATTTGATTTTGGCAATATTTGTTGCACATGCCTTCTTCATTCCTACATGATTCATTGTAAGCAGTTCTAGTCATTACATAACTTGAGGCAAATGTTTTGCTTTAAACTGTCTATGCCTTAGATTCTCCAACTGAGGAATGGTTGAGAAAAAATCATCTACTTCTCAGGGTGTTGGGAGGCTTAATTAAGTGTTTATAGAGTATTTTAAGACTTTTGCATGGACAGTATTACGGATGTGTAATGTAATATTATTATTAATGTATATTGAAATTATTTTTTATCTCTGGCAATTTTCCATTACTTTAGAAAATTAGTTTAATCTAAAATATGGGCCAAGTAGACAGAATTGCCACAATTGCTTTAGTAAAAGTCAATGATGGACTCACGTTGACTTTTATCTTCAACAATCTTCCCTTAGCATCTCCCAGAAACACAGAACTGGAGTCATGCTTCTAATTGTTGGCTTCAGGCTAAAACTTTTGATCACTTTCTTTCTCTGCTTTCTGTTACACTCATTGAATAAAAAGGCTTGATAACATTTTATACTGTCTAATTCTTTATTTTGGGGAATATGAAAGACAAATTTGACCTTCTGAATTTTCAGTCTAAACTTTGGTAACAGGGAGCATTCTCATTCTTGTTTTCATTCATATTAATGCTGCATCTATCTCTTTTGCCCTGTAAAAAGCCATTAATATTGTTCTATTAACCTCTTTCTAAGTAATAATGACCTTTCCCCTGAAAATGTAATTATTGGACTTTTTTTCCCTCAATAAATCTCATTTATTTGAAAGTTTGGCCTTGTGCACTTTGTTCTCTGCAATTTCCTTAAAAAAAAAAAAATCATGCTTTATTTTCAAATAAGTACATTATTTTTATTCAGAAGAGTATTCTGTAGTGCGTGCACTTGGTCATAATTGGAGAGGAGGTGATGGTGCTCAGTTTGATTATTTCTCTGCCTTTAGAAAGAAAAAGGCTGCAGTGACCATGCTCTACATTCCTCCATTGCTCACCGGTGGCCTGGCTGTTTGTAGCTGCAGATTTTTTGCAAAGAATTTCTTTGCAAAGAGTAAGTTTGGCTCTTGCTGGTGTCCAGCTCAAATGATCTCTGCTTTGATAGACAGAGCTCCTATCCCCCTTCTGCAGCAAGCAGTGATTTTTTTTGAGGTGCTGCCTACAAACATTCTCTATTTCACTATTAGCTCCTGAGAGGAGGAAGGAGGAGAGATGTGACACATCTCCTGACGTGTGTGGCAATGCAAACTTCTGGGGCTACTGGAGGGGAGGCAGGGGAAGAGCTCTTATTGCATTCCTGAGCTTCGAGCTGTTGCTTTTGTTGAGGGACATGATGACAAAACTTTCCTGTATTCTAAAGAATACAACAGTAACAAAAGCATCTATAATCTCTCCTCATCCTTGGTGAAGGAGTGGCTGTAGCAGAGGGAATTTTCTTCAATGCAGTGAAACAATGCTAAGAAGCAGAGTAAAGAGCAGTATTATTGTCTTGGTTCTTCTCCACTCCCCATTCTCCACTTGTTGGAGAAGTTGGTAGCTGCTTGAGGTCAGAGAAAGCAGGAAGGTTGTGGCAACTCCCTTTCTCTGGCCATTTTCTCTCCCAGTTATGAAGAATCCTATAAGAAATGTGAAAATCCATATGGTTTTCCCTTCCTATGTAGGTAAGAAAAACATCTATAATCACGTATAGGGGAAGAATATTTTTGTGGTTATAGCTCTAGGATGGAAAAGGGAAAATGTGAATTCAGAGTCTAGGGTGGGGTTTTTGTTTTTGTTTCTTTTAAACAAAGAATTTTTTTTTTTTTAATTGGACCTATCAAATTAGAATACAAGTTTCTTAAAACATGAACTGAAATAAAGGCAGAAGTTACAGACTGCATGTTAGGATATAGAAAGTGAGGCTCAGTTTTATGAGGATTCTCCAAGAATGTCAGAAAATGGGTAATAACTGTGTACCATGGACAGAATGTCCTTCCATATATTCTCCCCACCCATCTTCCAGATCATTCAGACATGTTGTAATGAATGTTAACACAGAAAAAGGACTTTGTACCATGTAGGTAGGTAGATATGAACTATGCCATATGCACAAATTTAATACAAAGAATTTTTTTAAATTATGTTTTTTCTAACATTTGTTTGAACTTCATCCTTCAGAAAACTGCATTTTCTTCATATTTCCTGGCTCTGTGACTCATCAAAATGAGCTGTGCTAGTCACAGCAAATGATGTGTTTCATAGAATAGGACAGGAAAAGCAGCACACTGAGTCATTGTCACTGGGAGGGTGGCTGCCAAACTGCTATTAGACAACATAGGGAAAAGCAAACATCTTAAATGACTGGGGTCACAGAAACACAGCCTAGTGTCAGGAAATCACTTACAATCAGGTGAACATGAATGTCCTCATCTTTTTAGTCTGTTTTTTAAGGAAGTGAGACGTGCTATCATGATGTTTACCTATCAGCTCCTGCCCCCACTAACTGTGAAAGCTGTTGGCCACTCTCCATAAAATTTCTTGAGGTAGTAGAATCTCAGAAATACAAAGTTCTTAAGTGATTTCCTAAAAGTTGATGCTTGTACCGAGCTGGGACATATCTTTGGCACCCTCCTGAGAAAAGGGCTGTAATTCTGATGCAGCCATCACCTACTCCATGGGTCATGCTGTGCTGGCCACTGTCCCCCCTGCACTGGCTGGCCTGGCAGCCATCGCTGGGCTTTCAGCTCAGCTCAGCACAGCCTGCCCTTTGCCCCGTAGTCACAGAAGGATCTGGGGGTATTATACACCTGGGTCACCCTTATGGACTTGACAGAGGAAGTGGAAGAGTGAGATGGCAGTGGGGACTTTATGTGATGTTACACTTGGCGTGGTGATGATGCACACTGACAGAAAGAGGTGTGGAAAAAAAGGAATTGCAGTAAAAAGCTGCTGCAAACCAGGATTCACTTTTCCTGGTGAAAATCTTTCAGTTCTGTCTAGGTTCAAAAAATTGCTTTAGTTTAATTTATAACCTTTCTCTGAGTACTCAGGTTATGCCCCTTCCTAGAGGCACTTAAGCTTCTGGTTCAGCTCCCTTAGGAATGAAGGTTTGTGCAGCAATACTGTTTGTCTGCTGTGAGCAAAGTCAGTTGAAAACAAGGCCCAGATCTGACAAACTTGATTGAAGAGTGGAAGTCCCTATGTAAATTCCTGTAAGTTTAATGAAAATGAGTAAGTGGCTAGAAAAAACAGTTTATGTTAATTATCCCTCAGCAAGCCCAAATTAGCTGGCCAGTAAAACAGCCTTCTCCTGGGCTAACTATAGCAAGAATTATCCTTTCCTTGCTGGGGCACTGTTCTGACAAGGAAAATGAAGGCTATAGGATAAATATTTGTATGACATTGGGGTTTCATTTATCTTCTGATGAAATAATCTCACTGCTTTGACAAACTTTTTCATTTTTTAAATATGTAGGTGGGAAGAATAACTACAAAAACTATCACAGCATACAATTGTTTCCTTTTTTTTCTCCCATTGATTCATCTTTGAAATTTGATAACTGTCCGTAACATCTGGGTTATTTTTTAGGCTGGGAATTTTTACAAATACCCTGTTTCTTATTAGGAAAGAGACATGTATATTTCACCTGCTTTTGGATTTGATTTTCTTTTTATCACTGTAAATTTGCTTATGTCTTCAACAGGCTTTAGGAGAAACAAAGACACAGGAGCACATACACACCATGACAATCTAGACTCAATAATTATAGAAATATAATTGTTATGCTGAAACCCCAATATTGGCATTTGAGCCAGTTACCAAATCAAACTGATATTAAATTTTTTTTCCCCAGTAACTAATTCTTATCTTTAAATTATCTGGCAGGATTTTTCCTGTGATTTGCTTTTCTCTTCATATTGTTGCTGACACAGACAGGAATTATCATTTGTAGAGTGTGACATGTCCACTTACATCAGCACACCATGTTTTTTTGCTTAATGCCATGTATTATTGTAATCTGTCAGGATATAACATTCCATTCATTACACAGCTCAGATCTTTAAATATTACCTGTGACAAAAATTTGCCGAATTTCTTCCTTAATATTGGAATCTGGGAGGGGGGATGCTTTTACTGGGGTTTTACTCTTCTGTGTTCATAGGGAAATACCCACATTTCACGTTATTGAGGTAACTGCTTATAAATGTGAGCACATTTGTCTTTCACTCTAATATCACAGAGGATGTAAGGGATAGGAGTTCTATTCCAAATGTATGTAGAAGATGGGAAAGGCTTTGTGGCATCTGCAAATTCGGATAGCAGGCAGTGTTCTGTAACAGGTTTCTATTCTAGGATGTACAGAATAGGAACCAGTAGCAGCTTCTGCATCCCTGCACAGAGGTCTGATATTTAGAACTACTAGGACAGAATGTCTGTGACTATTCTACTTCTTTGCAGACTCAGTTATCTTAACTGAAGGGTGAAACCTAGCCGAGAAGCATTGGTGAGAAAGCATAGCTCTCACCTCCTCTGATGTATGTAAGAGGAAATGTTGGGTAAAGAAACCTTAAAATTTCTGTACAAGCACAGGAAGAGGAGAAAAAGTCATGAGCACTGAGCCACATAGCCCTGAAGGGAGGCCCTCCCCATGTTGCTTTTGTAAGTGAGCTCAAATAAGGATTGCAAGGACTCTGGCTATCTGAGAGTGAAGGTATTGAGAAGGCAGCACTGGTGCCCATGATATACTTCATTTTGAGCATAGTTCAAAGGTGCTTTTCCACTAACTTAGCTGAGGAACCTGTCAAGCACCCTGGAGTCATCAGAAGCACTAGCACCCTTTTTCTTATACTAGTTTGCCTCTATCATAATTCACTTATTTTAAAAAGTTATTGCAACTGTAAAACACAGAAGAAAAAATACAAAAATCCTGTGATTCTCAGTCAGTCTTGTTATTTTTATTTTTAATTTGTGGCAAAGAAAAAGAGACTATTAATTCATACTTTTAAAATGTGGAATCAACAATACTGTGATTGGGTTCTTGCCTTTTCTATAGATAGTGCTCTGCTTTGGTGGGATTAGCAAGGCAGCATTTGCAACAGTGGTGTTCTCTGAAACACTTTCAGTTTCTACAGCTGGCTGTTTTTCCTCCTGGACCAAATTTCATTTGAACTTTGGCTGTGTTTGATTTTGTAAGGTCAGTCTGTGACTCTAGGAAAGATATGCTTTTCAGTAGATTTCAAGCAAACAGGCTTCATGAGGTTTGATACTGCCCCATTCCGACACACACATATAGGCACATGCATCTGGATCATTGATTTCAAGATGCTTCCCAAACCACTCACTGTGTCTGCAGACCCTACTCATGGTGTCCTGGTATTTTGGTATCAAAGTCATATGAAGAGAAGTTGCAATGACACTCAGTTTTCCTTGACAAGCCTTATTTTCAGAGTTGCTGCAGTTGCTGCAATAATGTCATTTGGTAACTACTTTGGAAGGTAACATGCTCTGCCCCATGAATTTTGCCTGTAATATGCTACTGAGCAAGTCCACACAAAACTCTCTGTGATAATTCACCTGAAATATATATTTTTATTTTCAGCAGAAGAGGACTGCAAACCTTCTTTCACACATCCTGGCTCACTTCCTGCCCTTGGAAAAGATTGTTTCAATACCTGTGAACTTGTGCATTACAAGAGACATACTTAGACTTGCTCCTTCCTGTATCAAAAACTGAGCTCTGGATATTTCTCTGGGAACCTCAAGCATGGTGAATTAGCACATTGAACAGAGAATGCCTTCCTATTCCTGAAAAAAAGAAGGAGTTGACTGAGGCAGCACCACTGTTACAGGCTGAGCAGCAGCTCCACGTGGCTCAGAAGTGAAAGAGAGAAATGAAACCAAAGCATCCTACAGCAAATTTCGTCCTACCTCTCTTCTCCCTTTCCCATACCAAACTGTGTTGTCTTAATCCGGGAATGTGATTTATTTGTGAAATATCTAGTGGGTGGCAGAGGTGGGGAGCAAAGCTGCACAAAGCTCCCCAGAGCTGCTGACCGAGGTAAATAGTGTGTCATAACACATTTATCAAATAATAATGGAAACCGTGTAGAACACATGGAGAGGGAGGGGGAAACACCATTCCCCACTGGGAAGTTACTGAATATTTCAGCCAGTTTAGAAAAGTATGTGTATGTGTGTTTGGAAGGGGGGAGGTTTTTCTAGCTTCACCTCTGCAAATAAATCATTGGTGTGGGATGTCTGAGCAGACAAGTGAAATGGATGAGCACATTATGGATCAAGGAGGTGGTATTCCTGCCTTGGTTAGTTTGAGACAGACCACCCAAGCACTGTGGGTCTAAGATGAGACTATAAGTAGTGCTTATAGAGTTCTGAAAGGCCCAGGCTGCAGCCTCTGACATTGTATGAAGGTGGGGAATAAAATAAAATTGGTGGTATTTCCCATATAGCGGGCATGACTTATCTGAACTGATGTTGTTCCTAATATTTTTTTTTTCCTTTGGCTGGATTGCCACCGTAGGTAAAATGAATAAGAGAAAATATGAAAAAGTGTAATAGTTATGCCTGTTTTGAAAGTAAATTAAAGTTTAGGTCAAATAAAAAAAAAAATAAAATTAATGATGTATTTGTACATTATTCACTGTTTGCCACTAGTGACTTTCAGGAAACAGAAGCCATAGTCAGATACTCTCATTGAAATTAAGAATCTTGCATCATAACTGGTCTATGAAGTCACTGAGAATTACTTATGGAAAAAGACACCCATTCCATGTGAATAGGGCTTGCATAACATGGATGAGTATTACCAAAAAATACCCAAGTTAAAAGGAGCCTGGCAAAGACAGTATCCTTATAAATATATGTATAGTTAAAACTTAGGAATTTTTGCAAGGAAGATATAATTATGAGGTTTGGAATGATCATATTTAACAGGGAAGCCTTTTGGAGTGCAACTGATCAACTTTATATATTTATATGTGACAATTGTGATTGAAGTCTGATCAGTCTACATATAGTAATGAATTAGATAAATTTTAGGTTGTAAGGAAGCAAAATAGGAAACATAGAAAATTATCCATAGAAAATTATCCTCTTTTTATTTTTCTGAGAAAAAAACTGGTCTAGATGTTTTTCTACTATAATTTAAAAATTTATCGTTCTTAAAAATTTTGACTGAAGGAATATTGGAAGTTTGTAGCAACATTTCTCTTATAGCAGACAATCTTAAATTGTTTTAAAATAATTTTAAAGCTGTTGCTAAAAAAAAACAAAACAAAATGTTATTTAAAAAATGCTGTTTTCCACCCATGGAGTACCTTTCCTCCTGGCTTGATCACATCTGATAGCAATCCATCAGCATTTGCAGCCACATGAAGCCCCCCCACCCTGCCAGGTCAGACACTGGTTTTGGTTGGCAACTGGGCCAGAGGCTGTAAGGCGAAGCCTTGGGAGGACTCACCTTTAGCACCTGCCAGGGGATGGCCTGGCCACAGAGGGGAGGTGCTGGTGGTTTGTGGGCACCCTGCCTCCCATGACCAATGTCCCAGCGGGGTGTCAGCTGTGCTCCTGCAACAGGGTGACGTAGGAGACTGAGATGCTTAGCAGTTAAGTTCCTGTATCACATTTCTCAGGAATGGAGATGGTAACTCCCCATGTTCAGGCTGGATTTCAGCTTCAGCATTCGTAGTGTGTCTACCTAAATCTCCCCTGAAGTTTTGATTTGATACAGTATCATTCATTTGATGCCTTAAATTGTGCAGTGCAACTTTTTCTCCCCACGCTCTTGAACATCTGTTCTGCTTCGAAAGTTGCTGAGTTTTGCCTGCAAGAGAAGATTTTTTTTTTCTTTTTTTTTTTTTTTTCTTTTTCCCTTAAGTTCTAAGGGGAACTAGCTGTCCCTGGGCAGGGGATGAACGATTGGTGTTTGTGCTGGAGAACAAGGCTGCAAGAGACTGGAAAGAATCCTTCGCTGCCCAAGGGCTTTAGGCACCCAAGATACTGATCTACAGCCAGTGTTATAAACTGGGGGCTATGGTTGCAGCTGTGATCTCTGCATGAGATTTACAGCCCCTGGATTTGCCCCTGCTGTGTTCCCAGCTGACTAAAGCAACTTGCTACGTTCCCAGCATGTCCTTGCAGAACACGTTCCGCATCAGGCTGGGGGATGTCTGGAGGCTGCTCCACAACCCCCTCAGTTCATGTAGTCTGCCTACAGCCTGGCCACTGGTGGGAAAGTTCTTCCTTGTCTCAAGTGGATTCTTGGCACTAAATGTGGTGTTATCTAGGTGCTCAGCTACAGTAGTGACTAGCTCTATAGATATTAATAAAAAAAGCAAAAAAAAAAGCCAGATATTGCTGAAGTAAAAGGAAAATTCCTTTTAAAACAGTTTATATAGGGGTTTGTTACAACTGAAACTATCTGGATATTACCCTATTTTTCTACTGCTGATATCTGTGCACTGAGGCTAATTGCACCCATTCATGCAGAAGTTTAGCAGTTAAGCAACTGTACAGTGAGAGAGAGGACAGCAAAGAGAGCTGCCCTGAATGGCAGAAAAGCAGCAAGGTGGAAAGGGAAGACCTGTGATCTTGGGAATCCTCTTGCCTTCTCTGTTCCCTCTTCTAGAGGTTTCTCCATCAAGAGGTCCTTTGTAAAGGACCCTTCTTGCTGTATCTGCTGTGCACCTCCTTAGCACTTCGTCAGCTCCCATGAAACCCATGCTTGGTAACTCTGCAGCTAAATTAATATGTAAGAAATGCAGTATTAAAAAGGGCCAGAAAAGACTGATTTGTTGTTGAAAGCGTTGTCTAATGCATACTGTTGAAAAGATTCTTGTACGCAAAGAAGACAGGTTTCCTTGACATAAAGAATAGGCCTTGATCCCATAATTATTTTGGCAGGTGCTTAATTCCCAAAGTGTGAGTTATCCTATGAAATTCAATGCACATAGTGAAACAAAGGAGTGGGAAGGGAGGAGGAAGGGATTACATATGTTGAGAGAAAGGCAAGAGGGGCTCTCTGAACAAATGGGACTGAAAGGAGGATTGAAGGAGGAGAGGAAGGGCGATTGGCGGATGAGAATAGGGAAGCAATTCAGATTTGAAGTTGAATCAGCAGTTGCTGACATGAACGTGACACTAATGGAAAGGATTTGGGAAAAGAATAGATATAAGGCAATAGATTTGTTCTCTTCAAAACATTCTGTGTGCAGGTAATAACATGTAGAGTTTGCTTATAATAACTTAAAGTGACATCTTTTGGTTTCAAAGTGAATTCATGGTCAGAAACAAGGAATTCCACATTTACCTGTTTTTCTTCCTCTTTCCTTCTTTCTTGAAATTTATTTCTGGAAATCATTAAAATTCAGATCCTATCACTTGTAACAAATGATGTGAAGTGTTAGGTACAGTACTTGGAATATATGTTTGTTAAAATGAAGGAAGAGACTCTTCCAACACTTTGGGATTTTATGAATGATTTACATCTGGTGCTAAAGTTCATAAATGAAACGTGGGAGAACCAGATGCTTCATTTCTTGACTGCATCGTGTCTGCACATACTGATGGTGAATTGAAAACAGGAATGTCTCATAAATCAAGAAAATCTATTTTTGTACTCTTGCTTTCTATTCTGAACATCCATATAACACCCAAACAAAAGTGGTAAAATTGGTTCCTTGAGAAACCCTTTATGTTTAGTAACAGTGTGGACATGTTAATAAAAAAAAAAAAGGTGGGGGGGAGAAAAAAGGAACCCATTCTCAGAATAAAAAGTGCTCAGAATGAGCAACCATTCTTGGAGATCAACATTGAAGGCACTTCATTTAGCAAGAGAAAGACTGCATGGAACTTCTGGGCAAACTCTGCCAGCCATACAAAGAACTGTGGTGTATAATAAGGTGACATTTCACAGCTTTTGGCATTGGGTGGAAATTTACTGTTATGATAAATGAAGGCAGAATCTGGCCCACCAATTGAATAGGAAGATTGGAGCTCACAAGCACACATTTGGAGAGAGATGAGTGAAAATCAGATGTTTAATTTTTCCCTCAATCTTTTGGAATGGTGCTCTTAGCCTACCCTCTTTTCTTGTTAACATCTTCTATTGGCCTAAGAACTGTAAACAATACATCTCATGATGTTTAGTTGCCTCTAAAACTTTTGTAATAGTTTAAAATATAATTTATTAACTTCTAATGAAAGAATAAGCACACGTCTCTCTAAAGGGTTTTTTAATATAGAACTAATATGTTCCCACTTCCTTGATCTCATAGCATGTGTTTATACACATATTTTAAATTATTATATTACAATTCCAAAACTACCTGTGAGAAATGGCAGGATAACAATTTTGGATGTACAGGTTGTACCCTTGGAAACAAGGGTTTCCAAGTACCAGCTGATGTGTGGTAGTGCCCACACGTGTCCTCTTAGCCTCAAACAAATGTGTGGAAATTGGAGTGGGCTCAGCCCCCTGTGCAGGTGTGTAAGGCTGACTTGACTCACCTTGCAGTGCTGGGGGGGAACAGTGTGCATCCAGGCAATTCTTGCAGCTCAACAGAAACTCGTTACCTTGTGGGATCTTGTTTGTGTGTCTAAGCCCTGGATGTGCATACCTTGCCATTTCTCTTAACAATTGAAAACAAATATTTATTTAAATTTATTTGCACATCCTACACACAGATTGAGTGTAGGTGTGCTGACAGAAGGGAGATTTTAGGAAGGATTTCATAGAGGTGAAGGAAATGGCTTAGCAGCCAGGTTTCAAGGAGGCACCCCAAATGCAAGCAGCAGCCCATGGAGGGCCTCGTGATGGTATCAAGGTATGCACTGCTGGCAGAAGAGGCAGAGCTTGTGAGCTGGGGGAGCTGACCTTGCTTCCAAAGGCAGGTAGGCAGATTGTATAAACACACCATTACCTTACGGATCTGCTACTCCAGTATTTCTCTTGTGGAAGCCAGTTTTGCCTTTTATTTCAATGAGAACAAGATCAAGGTGTTCTAGGGGGAATATTCCATTTCATGCTGGGCATTGTACCCACTTTCAGACTGAGGTGGAGTCACTAGAAGTGACAGAAGTTCCCTGTACTCGTCTTAGTTACTTTGCTGCTCAAATTGTGTCCCTAACTAAAACAATTTGCTATATGTCATAAAACACAAAGGAAAGCACTTTTCACACCAAATACCAGAAAAGCGCTCTCATTTCTCAACTGCAGAAGTAACAGAAATGATGTGTTCATTTTAAATTCCATTCATGTAGGCCCTAATAAAAGCTATTATAAAATACAATTGTGTGGAGACAAAAAGAGAGATAATATCACTATGGCTCAATATAAAATTTAAGTAATTAAGACATGAAAACTATTACACAATTTACTATGAATGCAATGTGAATAATAAAAAGTTTAACCATTTCAATTCTGTTTTGGTGTTTTGTTTTTTTCTTTTTTTTTTTAATAGTGTCTTTTGAAAATGTTTGAGGTTCAAATATTGAAATATAAAGATCTAAATTCCATATTATTCCAGAAATTGAGCAGGCCTGAAAAGTAAGCTAGCTGGGTTTCCAAAGAAGCCTTGTACATATTTTTAGGTATTGTTATAAACATGGCACTCTGCCACATAATGGATTCTACATGAAAAATGTCAGTTTCAGGTGATTTTGATTGTGGTTGTAAATAAAACAGGACATACTGAGTGAACTGAGGAAGTATTTCAGTAGTGCAAGCTAAGCAGCTGCATAATAGATATGAAATTGTTTAGATAGACAGATGGGTCCCAAGATTAAAACAAAAGCATCCATAAAAGTACTGGAAAGAAAAGTATTTTTAAAATACTTTTTAAGTATTAAAGCTCTGCATTTTACTTTCATATTATTAACCACTGTGTCCTCTCCTCTGATGGGCTTCAGCAACCCTATTGGTAAATGGTTGAGAGGAAAGCTCACTCTAGCCTTTCTCTAGTGAAAGAGTTGAGTGACTATCAAAATTCAGTATATTTAATAGGCATTTAAAGAGAAATTTAAATAGATATTTAAATATACATTTATATATTTTATAATAAATGTATATATAAAAATAGACATTAATAGACATTTAAAAGATATTATTTTCTTGTGCACTGCTGTATGCATGACAGTGCCTGCTAACACTTAGCAACATCTGCTCAGTGATCCAGCCCTATCTTTTTACTTCATTCCAGTGTGGTGGTGTGTGTTTGTTTTCCAGCTCAAATTTGTGGCCAGCACTTTTGCTCAGCCGTGTCCGGGCTCTCCGCGTGGAGCAGCATCCCCGGAGCCGCGGGAGCTGCGATCTCGTGCTGGTGGTTCAGTAGGTGGCACTCTTCCCCTAGGTCAGCCCGAGCCTTGGTCCAGGTGCCGCGCGGGAGCTGGAGCAGGAGTTCTGCAGGACCTTACACGACAGAGCCTCGTCTTGCCCTGCTGGGGTGCCAGGGACTAGCGTTTGCCAGCGTCCAGGTTGGAATACATCCTACACCGGACCAGTCTGGGTGGTTTATGGGCCATCCTGGGCTTGTTTGCCACAGCAGAAACCTCCATACCTGTCCTGTGCAGAGGAGAGAAGCAGGGACCGTCTTTAGCATCTGGGCAACATTTGGCCTCAGTATCCAGCTCTCCCCAAAAACCTATATAGGGAATAGAAACAAGGTTTAGAGATCAGTAAGATGCAGCTGCAAGGTCCGCCGAGTTGTTTAGGATGGCATTTTCAAAAAAAGCTCACTGGTCTCACTTGGTAAATTTGAGGAGAGCTTGTTTGCTAGGTCTTCAGAAGCTGATGATCTGCAGTTCCATTTATCATAATTTTCTAGTACTCAAACCTTCATCTGCCAGGTCCCAGGTGCCCCAACTGGAAGCCTTTGATTATAAAGTCCTAGTCTTCAATGTGTATTAATTTCTTGGCTGTAAAATGGAACTGCTAATACTTATATATTGTTGCTTCCAGATGTGTAGTGAGGGATGATAATACTCGTGATGTGCTAGGAAACAAAAGGTAAAAAAAATGAATTGAGCATTGTGCTTATATTTGTTGTTTATGATGAAGAATCTAATTGTGAAATTCATCTCCTGAACCTTTGTCTTCTCTCTCTTTTCCTATTGTCATGGCTTGTTTCAAACTTGGATGAATCTTCTCACACATCACAATGTGTAAGTGAAATAATGATAAAAGGCAGTAATGATAAATTTGGCCCGTGAGATTTAAATTTTGTTTTAATTGGTTAGTTTTGTAAATCACCATTTCTTCTTAAATCTGCACAATACTTTTATCCAATAAAGTTATATAAATGACTCAGATATTTCTACACTTTAGGATCAATCATTAAAACAAATAAATAGTGCAAGTTACACAGGTCAAGTCTTAGGATAGGCTTTATAGGAAGGAAGAGTTGCAGGTTTGTGGTTTTGTAGTCTCGCCAGTAACTCATCCCATACATAGTTTAATATTTGAGATATAAATTATTCATGAACAGTTTTTAGTAATCAGTGAATTAGCCACTTGCAATTAAAAAAAATTGACCTCCTCTTCTTGCATTTAATCTGAGTAAAGTCAGTGTCATTGCTGTGTGATTGGGTCTCATCTATTTTTATCTGTTGTAGCAGCTGTTTTGATCCAAAATTGACAAAACCATCCTAGAAACCTTAAAAAAAAGTAAGTTATATATATATGTATATATA
>VZSE01014405.1:104118-179883 GCA_013398275.1 Promerops cafer | reverse complement strand
GCCGCGCCTCAGCGCCGCCTCCCGCCCCGCGGGGCGCCCCCTGGCGGGCACGGAGCCGCCGCGCAGCCCCCGCGGGGACGCCGAGTCCTGCACGGCCCCCCGGGACCACCGCACCCCTCCGGGCAGAGCAGCGGAACGAGCGGGGCTGGGTGGCCGCGGGCGGAAGGAAGGAAACGTTCCGCCGTGCCGCTCTCCATCGCGCCCGGGGTGGGACCGGGGCCCTGCTCCGCCCGCTCATTCGACACCTGCCGGGTGAGACCTGATACTCTCCTTCCTCTCCCTCACTTTTTCTGTCAGCACCTGAGCAAATTTTGGGATCACAAGAAAGGGCTGGGATGGTTATGGCTGCTCCTTCTTTTCTGCTAATGCTGTTTTACACACGAGCCTCTTGAACAGCTCTAAGGCAGAACTGGCTGGCACCTGACAAGACAGCACAGAACTCCTCCGATAACCTTGAATTCCTGCCCTTTCCAGCATTTCCCCAATGGCTTGGAAAGTGCAGTGTCCTTTTCCAGGGAAAAATGAGCAAAACAAGTCCTGAGGGTTCACTTGGTCAATGGCAATTATCCCAACAGAGAAATGCATTGTTGTCATCAAAAGCTCCAAGATTTGTTAAAAATTCAATGACAGCACTGGGATGGGATTCCCAGAAATCTTCTTAATGCTCTTGGCTCCATTTTTATGAATTTTTCATCCCTCAACTGGCAGCTTGTAGAATTTATCCTGGGATTTAGAGGTGAAGCAGGGTTGACTTTGGATTGACCTTCACCTCTGGCCCCAATTTCCTTCAAAAACATCGCCTACTTATTCCATGTAGATTAACTCTTTACTCCCCCAAATTTCCCTGTCCACTACCAGTGATCCTATTTTCCCCTCCAAATGTTCATTCTTCATGCTGGAGAAAACATCAATTTCTACACCCAAAGTTTTCACTCCATGTCCACAACTGATAACCTCAGTTTACCTCAGGACGTTAATTCCTGAATCTCTTGATTATTTCACTTTGCCTCTCCAAATTTTCCCTGTCTTTCCACTTCTGATTTCCTCATTTTTACCAGAAAATATTAATTGTCCATGCTAGGGATTAGCTCCAGTTTCACAACCCATATTTTCCTTACCTTATTTTTTACCCAAAAATACTCATTGATCGGGTTTTTTAAAGTTTTATCCCCCCAAATTCCCCTACTTTTTCACCAATACCCTCATTTTTACTTCAAAATATTTATTTTGACCCATGGAGCTTTTCTCAAGATTTACTCCCACAATTTTCCCTCCTTGTCCACCTGTCATCACCTCATTTTCCCCATTTTTCATTCTCTTCTCCAGAGAAGGATGGAGACTGTCCTCAGACTGGTCCCTGGTGGGACACAGCTGTGGCACCACATTTCCTCTTATTCCTACTGTCCTGGAAAGCCTCAGGTAAATCCAGCCCCTCAGACCTCGCATCCCTGAACAGCAGGAGAGCTGGAGCTTTACCCAGGTCCCAGTGCCCTGCACCGAGGCACTGAGACGAGCACAGGCTGACCGCTCCGCCCAGCACCATCCCTCCTTCTCCTCACACTGTTCCACACCCACCCAAACCTCACCTGTGTCTGTGCCGGGGCCAGGGCGTGCCCGAGCCCAGCCAGAGGCTGTCACCCAGCCCTGCACCAGCTGCCACCCCTGGCAGAGCTGGCACTACACCGACACGGCGGCCTGACCAGAAGTGGCTCCTGTCAGGACCTGGGATGGCGAGAAAGGTGGAAGTTCCTGACTGCACACCAGAGATGGTGGCCCCGCTACTCAGAGCAGCGTGTCCTTCCAAAGACGGCGGCATTGTTTTGCGTCGGGACGGAAAATGGCACGGAAAGGCATCTATTTGGCTGCCTGACCCCGACCCCAATTCCAACCCAGACCCCACGTTCTCAGCACGATTTCCCGCAGCGCTATGGGTCAGAGAGAGAGGAGGGAAATTACTTTTTATGATCTTGAAACTTCTCCAGACCCAAGTGGGACATTGTCCTGCCCCTCCGCAGAGCACTGCAGGCACACGGGAGCAGCTCGGCGCCAGCCCAGTTCTCTGAGCAATAACAGCGCGTGAGGGGTTTAAGTGTTAATCACAACTCTCTTGTCTCTCGGTGGCAAAGGCTCGGTCCTGCAGTGCCAGACTGATGAGGGAAGAAAGGAACTTCTGTTATTCATGGAAAAGCTTCTGTTATTCCTTCTGCAGTCTTTTAATTCTGTGGTCTGTGTGACTGTCTGGTATCTTTCTGACAAGACTTGTCAGAGATTTTAGATTTAGGAATTGAATTTGGGTCCGTTCGCTGCAAAACCTCGCCAAGCCGGAAGTGCCGGGGTAATGACTGCTCTTGGGAAAGGTTCTTTATTATTCCTCTGTCGGATTTCCCCCAGCACTGGGCATGAATGGTGGGGGTTTGGATCAGGAATTCTGCAAGCAGGGCCTGCGTGACCCTTGGCTTCTTGTGTGTGTGTGTGTGTGTGTGTGTGTGTGTGTGTGTGTGTGTGTCAGTGAGCCAGGGCTGGGACAAGGACTTGTGCTGAAGCTCTTTGGAGCCATTTTAAAGGTCTGACCCTAGAACATTTTGGAGACTGTTTCCAGAGCTTCATCTGTAGCTGGATCTCACTCCAAGTGCAGCAGTCCAGAGGAGGGCTCTGACCTCTCCAGACTTGTGCTCAGCCAGACTGCGGCTGTTGCTGGCCCAGACTGGGACTGGGGCAGGTTTTCCAGGGAACTGGAGATCAGTAAGGACTGGTGATCTGCAAAGCAGGGACCTGCAGCGGTTGGCTTTTGCAAAGCTGAAATGCAGTTTGTAAAGGTAGCCCAAAATTCTAATTCCTGTGGTTTTTGTGGAGGACGTGAGAACTGGATCAAAACTGGCTTTTATGGTAAGAGGGTCTGAGGAGCTGCATCCCTACATGTGGCGTGATCTGTGTGATTAAAATGAAGTCCCAGACCCAGAGTAGTGGTAAACCCAATTTCCATTTTACAGACCTCTATTGCTGCTGGATTAGCTAAAGGACATGACCTCCCTGTGAAATCAGTTTTTAAACAAAAGGTAAACTTTGAACTTTGGACTACAGCTAAAAGATAAGAGATGCACACTAGATCAATACTTGGCAAATATTAGTCTCATGCTATGGGCAGATACCTCTCTGCTGTACCTCTACATGTTTTAGTGTGCCAGTGCAGCACAGATTTTTAGTTTTAAGGGGTTCTTTACAGAACACAACCATTAAATAACTTCTAGCTGCTTCAAAGTGGGGTAACAGTATAAAAGTCTAATAATTCCATTCCTCTGCAGCCCACCTAGAGTTCAAGGAACTGAGGGCCACCTGTTTGCACAAGTGACAACATTTTCCCTACCATACCAGTAATTTCCTTTGCCCCGGTGCATTACTTCTGTGAACAGCAGCTTTTAAGAAAATTGTCAAGTTTGAAACAGTTCTTCTTCCTCAGCAAGCAAGCAGCTGGTTCACCGTCTCCAATTATGTAATAATAATGTAAGAACAAATTGTGCTTCTATGTTTTATCAATGGCTGGGTACAACACACACCTTTTGGACTCAGCATTCCCCAATTGTGCCCATAGGTTAAAAAAAAAAGAGACAAAAAATAGGAGCATTCAATTCAATTCTTTCCCCTTTTATAAGGGACTTTACTATTTGAAAGCGAGGCAGGAAACATCTTTCTGTTGCTCCTTTCTGCCTTTGGTTTGTAACAACAGTGCCAAGCCTATCGCAAGAGTTTGCACATCAGCCAATATTCCGGGAGTACGAATCCCCAAGACAAAGGCAGTTGGTGTTACATGCCAGGGAAGCAGCCTGAGAGAAATCAGTGTTCCTCAGGAACAACCCAGATGTAACAGATGTTCCTGCCCTACACGTGGACAGCAGCTCAGTGCCAGGAGCACCCAGAGTGCAGCAGTTTGTGTGCAGTGCAAGGGTCCTAGTAACAACTCCAGCCTGGCAGCCTCCTGGCCCAGGAAAGCACTGGCAAGAACTGCAATCCAGTAAGAAAATGCAGCTGCCTTGAGACTGCTTTGTACTCTAAATTACCAGAGCAACAGAGCTGCTGATGTCCTGTTTGGCCAGGAAACCTCTCATGGTAAGCTGTCAGCCGCATTGTCATTCCTTCAGCAGCTTTTAGAACCTGGAGAAGTTAATCAGGACTTCAGTGCAGAGACAAACACTAAAGAGAGGCAGAATCCCTGCTTCTAAGCACAAGTTTGGACCAGAACTTGAATCTCCACCAATGTGGATTCCTGGAAGCAAGTTTTTACTTCATGTCTCACTTAGATCAAACAAACAAACAAACAAACAAACAAACCAACCAAAACTGTCCCTGCTTCCCTAGGAGACCACATTTCCTAAGGATTTTGTTCTTTTCTGTCTAGTGTCTCTCCGACTGCTTGCAGGAGCCAGGAAACTCAGCTCAGAGCCAGTTCCTGCATCTCTGGGCTCTGGTGCATTCACCTCAAACATGGTTTGGTGACACATACCCACTATATAGTGATACATTTATTGCAAACAAATATAAGTTTGTGGAGTACACAAGTCATCTCAATTCACCTTATTCTTACTACCAAGTTGTCATTTGTCATGTGGCAAACACAGTCTTCTATCAGCATCAGCACAAGTACCCAGTTTGGGATTTTTCTTTCTGATGATAAAACCCTATTTCCTCCCTAGGCAGCCACTTGGAGTAGTGCACAGCCAGGCCTGGCTCTGACAACACTGATGGAACATTCCTTCCACATTTGCTTAACATCACCTTTCAGAGCTTTCACCTGGCACCATGAGAGAAGAAAGTGCCACATCCACTCCTGAACTCCTTTCAGCTCAGCAGCAGGGAGTCTGCTCACATCAGCAGGGACAGGGACTGCTGGGGAAACAGCCTGGGAGAGGCACAAGGCAACCCAAGGCCTTCCCGTGCCTGCTGCGCACACAGAGGGGGCCACCCCAGAGACGCCAGGACATGTTCTCACTAGCATAGCTGTGGAAGCTTTTCTGTCAGTAAAGCATAGTTTCAGACATGCAGCACAGCACCAAAGTCATGATTTATCTGGTACTGAAAATAACAGGGTGCTTTTAGAGAGTGCTGGGGGAAAAAAAAAAGGATTTAATCCAGCACCATTATTTCACTGGGTGCTGGATCAGCAAACACATCTAAGCAATACATAGTAACCCTCACTCAGCTTCCTGCTGTTCTTATGCTCAATCCATACTATCTAAAGCTGATTTTTAAAAAAACCCAGCCACAAAACCCCCAAGACGTCATGTAAATAAAAGCATAACTTTAAATAACACTTAAAAAGCAACGTTAATTCAAACTGCCATACTCATGCCATCTTTCAGGAGTTAAATAAAAATGTGGTTACAAATTAAATAGAAACTGCTTTAAGTTTGAAATTTTCAGCCGAGTTGAAATATTTTGTCAAATGATGCATTTCAGGAAAACTTAATTTGATGAAAAATTCCCAGTTTGGGGTAAAGGTGAGTCAGCCAGTTCTTACAAACCTGTGGCTGCCACTGCCTGACTTCAAGAGAACTCAATCCCATGCTCCCAGCAGGTACAGTAATTACTCTTTATGCTTTTCAGCAAAATCCTTTAATTCACAAAATAAGTGCTGCACTAGTACATACTGGGTGAAATCCAGGCCCTGTGGAAACCACCAGGAGTTCTCCTGCCAGCAGTGCTGCTGTCTCTGTTAGATTTCCTGCCACTGATGACTGCCCAGTGTTCCACCTCTCTAGATCCCTCTGCAAGGCCTCTTGCCCCTTGAGCCCACAGCACCTCCCACTTCAGCATCCTCAGCAAACTCACTCCTGGTGTGTTGCTCTCCTGCACCCAGATCCTGGGTAACAGCGTTGAACAGTACAAGCCCTTGGACTGAGACCCGAGCACTGCTGGCAAACCACAGCTCTCCTCTTCCTGTGGCACCTGGCCTGGCTTCCAGAGAGCCAAGAGCAGTATGCCCTGTTCAGCCAAGCTGGCAACCTACCCCACCCCTCTGGCTTCTGCCTGAATGGCATTGCCTCTCCTGCACATGTTTTATTCAAACCTGACCAGCACTCGGGGCCCCCTGAGGCAGCTCCCATGGGGACATGGCCAACTGCTCCCTGGCAGCTTAAATTTGCTCTCTTGAAATCCAGGGCGACAACTCTGCTTTTTGTAACTACACAAAAAAAAATTAAATCCAACTATTTCATGGTCACTGTGACCAGGACCATTACTCCTGCCATGAGTCCTCTATTCACAAACCCCTGTGGCAGAGCACCTTTCCTAGTTGGGTCGCTGAGCACTTGTGATGAGAAGTTATCCTCAACAAACTTCAGGAACTCCCAGACTGCTTGTCACAGCAGTATGGTACTCATGTCTAGTTAAGTTACTCACTGATCCTAAATTAAAACTGGACTTTACATTCCACTAGCACTCAGGAATGTTCTACTAGCATTTAAGAATTGTGAAACACACAGAATCTTGCCACACAACCACTTAGCTTCAAATATGGCCCCAGAGCGTTGTTCATTGACCTGGGTAAAACAGAGCCCTGGCCCACGCCCCCAGAGGCTTGAGAGGAATGATTAATGTTTCACATGCTCCAGCTCACGTATGTGAAATAGCTCCAACATGCCAGCCAGGGGCAGATGGCACCTTAATTCACCAGGCACACTGGGAACACACAAGCTGTGCCACCAGCAGGCATGTGTCACCACACCCACACATCCGTGTCCGTGCCACCCTGGAGCGAGCACAGCCTGGCTTGGCCCGTGGTCAGACCCCACAGCCCCTCTCAGCCGGGCCCCAAAGATCTCCGTCCATGCGTCCCCAGCCGCTGCGATCCAACAGCTCCGGGCCCCTCCCGTGCCACGGGCGGTCCATCCCAGGGCACTGCCCTGCCTGGTGCCACCTGGGACAGCCCGTCCCAGGGCACAGAGCAGCCCAGCTGCCAGGCCTGGGAACACCACCCACGGCGCGGCCAGAGCCGGGGCAGGCTCCTGGGATCATTCCCAGAGCCCAGCCCCAGGCACGGCCCATCCAGCCCCGCAGCCACACGCGCAGCTGGAGGCCCTGGCCAGGACCAGGGCTACCCCATCCCATGCCAAAGTCAGCTCCACGGCCTGGGCAGTGGGAGGAAACTCTCACATAAGTTGGAAAAGCATCAGCTGATATCTGGAGGAAATAACTTGCTTCCCACTGGAGATAAAGATTCACATTTGTATATGTGGTGGTTTGTTTTTTCCAGTCATATTAAATTTCTGAGGAAGAAAACCAAGTTTTCAGGAGTGTTCTAGGAACAGCAGGTGAGTTCTAAACTTCAGTTCATACAGAATTAATCCTGCAAGCAATAATTAAAAGTTGTGTTTTTTTTCTTGGTAAGCAGAAAGAATAATCCCTGAATCCCTGAATAAGCCTTGGAAGCAAATAATGTTGAAATGACTGCAAATTGCATAGTTTAAGAGTCTTCACTTGGACATGAAATTAAGTAATTGTTTCTTGATCTTTAAATGGGCACATTCTATCTCCTATTTAATGAAAATAAAAATTATTTCACCAAGATCACTAAAACAAGAATTGCATGTGTTGAATTGCTCTCCAATATGACAAATTCCAAGAGGCTGAAAAGTATTTTGTTCTAGAGCCAGTAGAAAGTTTGGCTTTTAAAATAAAAACACTCCCAAACACAGCAAGCTGATGCCAATGATTCAGCAAAAGGGGGGTCCCATAGAGCAATGGAGGGCTCTACACTGGCTGTGACATATAACCCCTGGTGAGACTGATACAGATTGATAGAGCAGGTACCTTTGGTCCAAAAAAAATTCCTGAAAGACCTTAGCAGTATCTCCAAATAAGAATATCAATACACAGATATTTGAAGTGGGCATTTGCTGGAGATCAAACAGAATTTTCCTCCCTTCTCCCTTATTTTGTGTTTCTTCACAAAAAGGTTACTTTTCACTGTTGGATCTCATTTCTCCATTAAAAAAAAAAAAAGGAGAAAATTCATTTAACCATCAAACTAGTTCCTCTCTCAAACACTAATACTACTAACACTGTGAAACAGTAAGAAATGAAACAGAAAAAAGAAATTCTCAAAATAAGTTTTATTTAACTGTATTCTGAGGACAACATTGTGTAACTGGGAAACCTTGTGAGGTTATGGCAATAGATGTCAAGCTCTAGTGAGCTGAACTGGTATGTGATTACACAGGCAGGTCGTGCATGCAGTTCCTAGTGGTTAAAGACAGCCAGATGTTTCCTTACAGAGCTGGGCACTCCTCCCCTCCCCACCCAACAAGAACCTGTGTCCTTTTAAGCCCAGCTCAGCCTTGGCCAGCCCCGTTTGCCCAGTGACATCTCCACGGTGTGCGGGACAAAGGCGGACACGGAACACCAGGTTAGTGACTGTGTCTGTTTTCACAGTGAGGCAGAGAAGAGGCTGTTCTTTATTCTCTAATGCCAGCAGATGCATGCCCTGAAGCTTTGTGGACAGCCCTTTACCCGCAGGAGCATGCAATGCCCAGGGGACAGAGCCAGCAGCCTGCCAGGTCACCCTGGCCCCATTAACCAGGCAAGTGCCACAATCCCCGGGGCAGCACGAGGCTCCGCACGGGCCCTGCCCTCTTGCTGCTCTGCCTCAGCCCCCTGAGCACCCTGAAACCACCTGGAAACACAGCATGGCCTGCAAGGGCTGCCAGCCCTCCCCCAGCTTCACAGCACGCCCTGAGTGGGTGCCTGGTGACAGCTGGCACTCTGCAGCCCCCCTTCAACCATGCAGTGACAGAGCTCCAGCCAACGACTCCCCAAGCAGGGAGAAGGAGACCTCCTGTCCCAGTTACTGGGACTCCACTGTTCACACTGGTGCTGTTTCTCATACACTGAAGCTGCAGATGCTGGGTACAAACATCACATGGGGGTTCTGAAGTGTGGGCACATGGATACCTTAACCTAGTCCATTACACGGTATTGGGGATTACACTTGAGCTAAATACTTTTGGGAGCTCTGTGCCACAGTGTTCAGTGAGCACAGTACAAACCCACTGATTTCCAAGAGCTGATCTTGAAAAAGCCCTGGAACACAAAACAGGCAGAAGTGTCCAGGATCCAGACATCCTCACCCTTGATCATCCAGAAGCTGAAACAAAAGGCCACCTCTGATTCACTAACCACACCCTTTTTTATTTCTGTTTTCTATTTCCAAGCTATCCTCAGAGAGCATGAAGATGCTGGCAGGCAGGCAAAATGTTTTCTGGTGATTTCTTTCTGATCCAGCACATTTCCCACAGATAATAATTCTAAAAAGTTCACCAAATCTAATACGTGCCAAAGCACAACACCTATTTTTAATGCCAAGTACATTCCATTCCAACCACAAACTAGAAGTCCACTTACTTGTCAGTTTTAAGGTTCTCCAGGTGAGTCAGTCTAGAAGAGCAGTCTCAGGAGCTCCAGAGCTGTTGTTACCCAGTAAATTTAATATCCAATGCAATGGGTAACCTTCTCCAACTTGGCAGAACCAATTCTGAAACCCTCACCACACAGAGAATCACTTCAGACTAAAAAACCACTACAAGGTCCCTGAGCCACCCTCACACCTGATCTAAATCAGGACTAATTAGCTTCCTGTGTAACTCTGTGTAACTCCCACACCTGTTTCTACAGCCTGTACAGTACATTAATAATTCTTCTTTCCATTCTTTTGATACATAATGTTGCAATTCCCAGTGCTAGGTCAGGAATTGCCAATGCTCACTTTATTTTAAGCTCAAGATCCATATTTCACCCCCCTGCTGTTTCTGTGTGCAGGTTCCCTGCAACACAGCAGCCTTGCAGCACCTAAGGGGCTCACAGGAGGGATGGGGAGGGACTTGGGACAAGGGCCTGGTCTCACAGGACACAGGGAATGGCTTCACACTTCAGAGGGCAGGATTAGATGGGATATTGGGAAGACATTCTCAGCTGTGAGGGTGGGGAGGCCCTGGCACAGAGTGCCCAGAGAAGCTGTGGCTGCCCCATGCCTGGCAGTGTTCCAGGCCAGGTTGGACAGAGCTTGGAGCAACCTGGGAGAGTGGAAGGCACCCCTGCCAGTGAGGGTGGATTGAGATGATCTTTAAGGTCCCTTTCCACCCAAGCCATTCTGGGATTCCCTAGTTTTGACATGGAAACTTCCCAGTTGTCCCTGGCCAGGTAACAAGTGCTTGGGCTGCCACTGACAACCAGCCTCTGCCCACTGGAAGCAAATCCTTTCTGGAGCATTCTCCAGTTACCAATGCTACAAATACTTTCCTTGTGGAAGGAGAGCACTTCAACTGTTTCACAAAAACTGCTGCTTCACTTTCCTCCCCACTTTAGTCCTTCTTTTCACACAAAACTATCTTTGAACACCTAATGATGTCTGATGCTCAGTGCCTGCACCAACCTAAGTAATTACAGGCCAGCTGCACCTGAGCAGCCACAGCCTGCCCCTCAAACCTCTTGGTTTGGATTACCCACAGGGACAGACTGGGAAAAAATAGCATCTGTTTCTCTGAGGTCTTGAAATCAGGATTTTGTGAAAAAGGCTTCAATTCAACAGAGCCATGGCAAACAGGACTGGAATAGCCATGGGAAATGCAATTTCATGCTACATAGGGTGGTAAATGAGTTGGTAAAACAGGTTAGACTAAATATGGCATCTGTGTGAAGTTTCCATCTAGCAAGGAAAGTGCCTGCAATGTCACACAAAATATCCAATGGCTCATTCTTTGTTACTTTGTCCCCACTGTCTCCAAAACATTGCCATTACAGCTGCACTGTTTTTCTGTGTAACTGTGGGATTAGGAGCAGATGAATATAGAAAAGAAAAGCCAAGTCCAGCCCGTGCCAAGCTGAGTTTAACTGGCCTTATCTTGGCTACTTCTGGGCCCTGACTTTAAGCCTTTCTGGAGGCCAGGCTAGCTGTAGGGAGCTCCTCCAGTCACCACTGGGCCAGGACAGAGTAGAACATCAGCATGGAGTTATAAAAATACTATAAAAACTTTGTCTTAGCGATTCTTCAAGAGGCCCGACTGATTTTTTTGCTTTTCTCAAAAGGGCAAAACTAGCACTTGTGTGAGATGCTGACAGGCATCTCCTGAGACACGGGAGCCACACTGGGACTGCTCCTGGCTGTACTGCAGCGCTGCAATTAAAACAACTAACAGTTAATTACAGCTGGCTGCAGCAAGCCAAGGGCACCAAGAGCCCTGTCCACCCTGCCCCAAACTCTGCCTCAGACCTCCCCCAGGCCTTGGTGCTGGGGCTGGGCTCATGGAGGGACAGGGGCAAGGCACAGGGCCCCTCAGCAGAGCCACCCTCAGCCCCGGGCACAGACTGCGCTAGGGACTGACAGAGTTCAGGTCACCAAAGTCTCTTCAAGTTCTGAGAAGTGGATTGAAACAGGATTTTTACTTGCAGAGAGAAAAAATTGATAAAGCTGCTTATCATCATGTGCGGCTCAGAGGACAGTAACAGAGCTGGAAGTGCTCCCTCAAACCCACCCTAGGGCATCCCTCGCACCCTGGTGTGCCCAGCACACCTGTCTGCAGAGCCAGCAGGTCTCCTGGGGGAAGGGACTGGTAGGGACTTCTACCCTGAGGGACTGGTAAATACAAGTTTTTTGTGTTAGCCTTCTGTTTACAGCAAAATTGCTTAAATTCTGTCCACAACTATTTTGCTGGGGAAACAGCAATGTCATGGAGGGTACATTGTCAGCCAGACCTTACTCTCCTAATCTGAAGATAACTCCCAACCCAGATTCTCTCTGTCAGAGGGTGAATGGTTACAGGAAATGCCAGGATGATCCAGAACTGATGTAATGAGTTTGAGGATTGGGAAACTCAAATCAATTCCGTTTACTGATCCCCAGCAGAAATCAGAGGAGATCATGGCTTCCAGGTTAAAGACCTTTGCTCAGCTTTCAGTTAATCTTTCTCTACCCAGCCATCGGAGTGACCAGCACAGGTAATCTTTAACCAGTGGCCATTGACTGACAAGGATCACAGCATTTCTCCTCTGGGATCTGAGCTGTCCCAGCACGCGTAGACCTTACTTCTGTCCATGAGATCGTGGTAAATGTGCCCCTTGAATGCTGCAGTACTCTGGGATAAGCTAATAAACACTGCCTTTGTCTACTCTGAGCACAAGAATTCCTGTAGCAATGTCCTCTCAAAAGTTACATGGCCATATCCAAAAGTGATGTGAGTCAGCACAGTCACTGACATTAAGAAAGCAAAGGGATAAATTCAGCTCCACTGTTGGATATGTGACATTTTTCTCCATAAAAGATTCTGGCCTAAATCTTTGACCCAGATTTGTCTGGAAGTTTAAGCCAAGGGAGCCATGCCCACGGCTGGTGGGACCATGACAGGATTTTTCCATGGATGAAATAGCCAGCCCCAAATCAGTTGAAGAGTACTGATTATGTGCTGGAATAAAGCCACGAAGATACAGCTCAGGTTTTTGCCCCTGAAGTTATTCCTCCAGTTTTGAAGCTGTTCTTCCACTGTTTCTGCACAGAAAAGACACCATCCCTGTGATTTCCATTTCCCTCAACATATCCTCCACATTGAATATAGGAAAAATGAGAGGAAAGAACTTTTGTAGGGATCAAATGGTGTCCTTTGTCTAGTGACACCTTACTCACCAGGAGCTCTGCATATAAAATGGAAGCACAGAATAATTTAGGCTGGAAGGGACTTCTGGCGATCACAGGACTGAGTCCTCTGCTCCGAGCAGAACCAGCCTCACATTTAAACTGCACTTCAAAGTTAGATGATTTTGCTTGGGGTCATAGATACATATTTCCAAGGGAAGAATTTGGCCCTCAGGTGTATGTGCAATGTATGTTGCATTATCTGTCCCTGTGTCACCTTTAGTAACATTTAAACAAACCAGTTCCTTTTCTTTTTCCAGGAATTTCCCAACACTTTGGCATTTAATTTCAGAGAACTGGACCCCAACCAGTCTGCAGCAGTACTGGATGTTGCAATGCAGTTCCAGACTTTCCCCAGGCTCCCTGTGGAGTGACCACTGCTTCACCTACAGTTGCAGAGCCCCATTTTGAGGGAAACTGCTTTTTTTTTCACCCAGAAACACAACCCACAAATACCAAGTAAGTGGTGTTTCTACTGTGATTAAAAGTAGCACATTTTAGTTTTTCTCTGCTAGTTTTGGACAACTTGTGGCATTTTGGTTTCGGGTTGGTTGTTTTCTTTTTACTATGAGGTCTTTTGTCCTCTTTTTCTGATTAAGCTTATTGTCAGATACCTTCTGTAGACTTCAAATGCACATCTGTACTTTCAGAGTAGCGTAAGGAGTTTCCACACAGAATGCTGATATAATTGTACAGGTCATTTTTAGATACCTACTTTCCCCAAAACTTGCTCTACTACTAGGGCAGATCTGAACTAGTAGAAGTGGTATTTTTGTCATCTTTACACTGTGGGCATGCACCAGTCCCAAATGAGGAATTACTATTTACATAACAGGACTGGGATTAGAAATCAGTATTTTAGGAAACAGTAGATTATTCTTGCCATGATAGATTTGCAGTCCAAGACAGCGTTAAGTAAAAAAGATGGGTCATCATCTGGTAACAAAGAGGGTGTAAGGAGGAGAGGGCAAGACACAGAATGTTTTCCAGATTTGATTTCATGGTGGTTTTCTGCTGCTGGATGGGACACATCCAGCCAAAATCAGTAACGTGACCTGGTTCCTCACTTTTATGAAGTATTTATATTGAAAACTTTGCTTCCTAAACCCCCAAACTATTACTTCAGACTGTTCCAAAATGTTCTAATGGAACAGAAGTATGGTAATGGAAGTAAGTGATGAAACACCTGTTAGTTAACTAGCAAATGTTCTCATACCCCAAATGTGACTTTATTTTATGTTCAGAGAAAATTTCAGGTTCAAATCCTATTTTAGCCTTCACAAAAAATGTGAAATTCATCAGGCCCTAAAGTGGAGGTTTATGCAATGGCCTCATTGTTGGATGAGGTCCTGGGAGGTGTGTACCATTGCTGGGTTTGCCAGTGGTGTTCAGACAGGCTCAACCGAAGCCAGGCTTTTCCCCCTACCTCCTAGGTGTGCTGGAAAGTAAAATCTGAAAATTCCCAAGCAAAGCACACAGTCATCAAAATTTAAGAAAGAAAAAAGATTGGCAAGCCCCAGCAGTGAACATGAGATGAGCACTGTGACCTGAGGAACTGATGAAATCAGTCTCACTGGCAGAAGTAAGCAATTAATATGCAGCCAGAGTAAACACTCTTCATCTCAGGGTTCAGCAAAACAAAGAGCTGAAACCCCCTTATCTTTTGCATTTTTCCCTCCCCACATGTGCTCTCTGAAGGAACAGAGAAAATTGAGGTCTCAGAGCTTTTTTTCCATTCTTTAGTCTGACTAAAGGTGACTCTGGCTCAGTGCAGCGAGGGTCATCTCCCTCCCCCAGATCAATATTTTAATATGACTTATCAGAACAAGAATGAATTGTTTACTTTAAAACCCCAGGATCCCATAAAGGGAGAGGGAAAGGTGTCCACTGGAAGCAGAGGCTTGCAGCAGCTGCCCACTGCTGGGAACTCAGAAAAGAAATCAGGACTCCAAAGATTCGAGTACAGACAGTCAGCAAAATGTCCTGCGAGAGAATCCCGGTTCTGCCAAGCCCTAACAACACACCAGAGGATCCTTTGGCTGTTGTCTCCGATGGTAAGTGCCTTCCTGTGCAAAATTCACGTGAGGAAAAGGAAATGCTAAAAGATATGAACAAAAATAAGATAGTGCAGGTGGATTTCCAACACTAAGCACTTCAGCATACTAAAATATCCACACGTGCCCAGGGCTTAACCATGTAATTTAACAGGATTTAATGTCTTGGACCTAGGGATCTCTACCTGCACTTGAAAAGAGATTAGGCTTTTGCTAGGGCAGTGCAAACCACCCCGAATGTTTATTGTTTTTAAGAAATGGGGTGGTGGGGAAGCTGACAGACTTCCTGGGGGACTAGGAATGCTTCCAGGTCTGGCCATATGGGAAGGACAGGTTCTGTGACCCATCTTGAAAAACCTTCTTGAAAACCCATTCGTTCTTCACAGTGCTACTCTGCATTGGAACATCCCAATAATGTTCTTTACACAGATGTCCAGCAGAAGAGAAGCAAAAACGGGATTTTTCTCTGATGATTATGTTTTGTTTTCTCCCTGTAACTTTCCCATTATTTTGTGGGTTTTTTCCCTTGCAGTACTAAAAACTAGTGGCCATTTCTCTTTCTTGCATTATATTTTATCTTGGAAATATTCCTGTTGATTTGCTGGAAGCTTCCACATAGCTGAGGGACTATAAATTGCCTGTGTGCAGTGGCATCAGCTGCCTTGCTTTCTCCTTACGTGTTCTGCAGTGAAGTTGAGTCCTTCTGCCAGGATTTCTGGGCTTTCCTGCTCTGCACAGGGTTGCCAGGCTTCTCCTCAGGAGCTTCATTCACAGGATCTTGCCTGATCCTTCCCCTCTGCTGCAGAGAGAAAGCTGAGTAAAATGTGTATGAGGAAAGGTAAGGGAAGACACCAACACTGAGGTGAAACAGAAAGCCAGGTACAGCACCTCTGACCCTTTGGCATTAATTTCTCACTCTCACCAGCTGCAGCATAGGCACATTTACCAAAACCAGCCCTGTGGACCTCAGGGTCAGACATCCTTACTGACAGAATGTTCTGGCATGACTGGGTTTTTGCCATCATTAATTCCAAAGACTCAGTGCCATGTGATGCTCAGGGTATGCTGCAGCTCATCTCCTTCTTTCAGAGATGTCTCCTTCATAGCTGGGACTGCACAGGAGCCTGACCTGTGGATCTGCACATCTGCCTGTTTTGTGTGTGTGTTCAATGCGCAGCTCTGTTCCACTGCAGCACTGCAGACTCAAAACACAGACAGAACCACTGGGACATGAAAATCCCTTGGATGTCAGCCATACCCAAGCATTTCTAGGCTTGCTTTCGTGGCAGGGATGGGAATGCCAGATTATTACTATTGTAATAATCACGTTGGAGAAATGAAAGAGCCTGATCTGGTAACCAGACACTGAAGGTCCGTTTATCTGCTGTTCTGTCCACCAGCAAAGGGCATTCAGAACCCACCTTCTACTGCCAGCTTGTGGCAATGAGTTATCACCCTTCCCTGACGTTTGATTAGATGTAAATCAAGAATTAAACTGATCCAGAGCCCTACTAAGTCTGCCCTGACCTATCAACACTGGTTGAACTATATTACAATTGGGAAGAAGATCCAGATAAGATAAAAAGTTAGATCACAGGGTGAGGAGACCCCTGTTACACTGTGAAGAGCAGCTGGTGGTTCAGGCGTGCCAGTACAGGTGGGCAGCAGCTCATCTGGGTGCCTTGGTATCACCTCTGTGCAGCACTTCGACATTTGATGCTGTAGAACTGAGTGGGCTGATTTGTGAGCGCTATGCTCCCTTCACAAAAAGGGATTGATGAGAAGGCTAAACCCAGGGAGGAGTTCTCAGAGGATGAGCCTTTGGAGGGCTTTAACTTCCTTTACACTCTGTTGCTAAAGCAGAACCAGATCCAGAAGACTGTTGGAAAGTCTGGGTTTACTACACATGGGCAGCAAATTCTCCCCGGTATGTGAAATGGGAATGTATTTCTGAGCTTAAAAATAAATGAGAGGGGAGTTGAAAAGCACTACAGCAAGACATCCCATTCTCACCTTTTGGCACAAAAAGACAATCGCATCCCCTCCCAAGGGGTTTCTGACCAGTCCACAAAGGATTCTCTTTTGAGCCAGAAAGTTCAATTTTCAGTACTTACAAAAAATAAAGGCTACTGCTGTTCACCCCAGCCCTGGATTCTAACCTTCCCCCTTTCATGTGCTCCTCCTTCTCTGTTTTCTCTGCCTCTCTGCAGCATTCAGATGTGATGATGGCATATAACTGAATTTCCACAGGTTACAAATCCCTGTGCAGCATGTTTGTGTGCTTTTAACCCACTCCTTAGTCCACATAATCTTTTATGGGCTGTTTTCTACTCACTGAGAGTGTGCAGAAATGTTATTTGGCTAGCAGGCTAAACACACAGAGAAACACAATGAAACACCCAGCCTGTGCAGAGATGAGCACCACAGCTATGGATCCTAGAGCTTAATTCCCTGATGCACAGGTGGTGATGTGTCCCAGAAGAACATGCATGGAATAGCACAGGGGCAGTGGGACCAGGAGTACAGACCAACTTGGCTGTCTTGTATGTGGGCTATGTAAAAATGCTGCTAAAAATAGGTGTATGAAAATCAAATATAATCCCCAGCATCGTGATTCCTCAGGTCTGACATAGCTATAAAAGTCTGGTGCTGATTCTGGGCTGACTCCACCACTTAAAGGAAGGCACAGGCCCTTGCAGAAACGACTCATCCCTCTCCTCAGGAATTTGTCTCTAGAATAGTACAGATTACTTTCTCAGGTGCTGTCCATCTCCCATGTCTGTAAGGGCTCTCAAAGCCACTTAGCTTTTACATCCCCACAGCTAGCTGAGACACAGTATTCACCTCAAAGCAATTCAGGATCCTGTGTCCCACCTCCTTGTGAGAACCCCGATGTACCACATATAAATGTACACAAACCTGGTCTTGTGTCTGTTTTGCAGGTCTTTGAAACCGCCTCTGCTGAAGTCTGCAGTGTGCCTCCATCACTCCTCCCATGGGCTAAGGACCTGCTCCCAGAGCTGTGGAGTGTGACAATGGTGTTTGTGTCCAGTCTATCAAACGCCATTATCACACTAAATAGTTCCTGGCAGACAAGGCATCGGGTCAGGAAGGTTTGGGACCTCTGGCAGTATATCTTCCCACTGTGCCGAGGAATAAACAACCGTGGTACATGCACAGCAGGATGACTCTGCTCCTTCTTTTAGAGGCAAAAGCACCAGAATATGTGAGAAATCCATACTCTGACACATGCACTTCCAGATCCCCATGGTAAAGCACACCAGACATCTTAAGGAATCATCACTATACTGTCATCATTAGGAATGTGGATTTCCTTGGCATTAATAGGCCTGTGTTTACCTCTGAGAGGTCAGCTTGTGATTTTCATTGAACTGACCAGGACAATAAAACTGAAGGCAGTTAGCCAATAGAGTGAAACTCCACCTCTGACTTTGGGACCAAACTACAACATACATTTGGAATATTAATTGGCTGAGATGCTTATGACTTTGCTCCTGTCCCACCACACTCAAACCCCTTGCCTTATGTTCTAAACCTCCTGTTTTGGGAACAGTCATCCTCACAGAAATTCTTCTGAACACTAATGTAAAGAATAGGCATCATCTGTAGGAACTTCCAAAGGCCTAATGAAAGCCAGGTACCAGCAGTATACTGAGAAGCCTAAATCCCACTGAATAGTCCAAGATTTAGGCTCAAAGGATGTTATGCTCTGATTTGCAATGGAAGTGGCAACTTTAATATTCATCAGTGTGTTCCAAACTTCACCTTTCCTGACTTCTAAGTAACCCAGCATGCATATGCAATACTGTGCAAAACTTGTACTTGGCATCTTAAATATATTGATGTTTCCATAGCAGCTGAACCACAGGGCCATGGATGTGGACACAGAGATGTTCTTCTCCAACACCAATCCACAGAAGCCTGTTAAGAAAATCCAGGAGATGGCTTAGTCTGTTTTCAAAACTTTGCGCAAGTGTTAAATCTCAGGCACCAAGAGCACAAGATCAGGTCCTTCCTTTGTTGCTGGCATCAGCATCAGAATGATTCCAAAACAATGTCAAAAGGCAAAAGACTAAAGTTATCCCCTCAGGTCACTGGTGCATGTCACTGCTCCATGTCCTCAAGAGTAGTTTCACAAGGTGGGATAGTGAGACTCAGTGCTCTGAAGAAGAAATGAAGTCTCTGGGTTCTCTTGTCTTCTTGGGCACCATTTTCTTTACCATTGATGAGTTTGGCAGATTTTTGCTTTTAGTGGATGTTGCTTTCCTCTGTTTTTGATGAGTGGTTCGGAGAGATTTCAGCCCCAGCATCTCACAGTACTCATTGCACTGGTGGAGGGCTCTGAACTGCTCAATGAAGGAAAAGGAGCAGTTGCCTTTAAAGCCCTTGTATCTGTAGTAACAAAGGGAAAAAAAAAAAACAAATGGGAATTCAAGATTCATTTTCAGCACAAGGAGGCAGAGTATGACTGCTGACTCATAAGCAACTTGAAAACATTAAGCAAGTCTCTTCTACCCATGCTGGCTTGAGAAGAATTGACTGCCACAGAAACTCACACTGGGTCATTAGGAGGTGAGAGGAACCAGGTACCAAGTGGTGACAGAGGAGGGAAAAGCATTAGAGGCAAAGCTCTGTGGGCTGGGTCCTGGCACTGTCTTTCATGGCATTAAGCTGGGAATAAAATTGCCTGCTGGCTACCCTTCTCAGTAACACACACATAAAATCCATGCTACATCATTCTCTGTGAACAGTACTGTACTGTTGGCCACCATGAAGAGACAAGGTTGTTGCACAAGGTGTTTCAGAACTAGAAGCTGTTTCCATCTAAACATGTACATCATTTCCATGCTATGCTGCTCCCCTCCCCTGGCTGCCTACAGGATCTCAAGGAGCCAAGCCCCTCAGGGAAGGATGGAAGGAATGTTCCTGAGGAAGGCAGTCTCATCCAGCCTCCACAGTTCCCAAGCTGCCACTGTACCTCCCACCATGAGAGGTAGAGGGCACGTGTATCCCTCTTCTCACCATGCCTCTGGGGGCTGACAGTCCTCCCACAGCCTGCTTTTTAAGCTGCATCGGCTTGTTTTAAAAGGTGCACCTGCTCTTCAAAGGAGAAGATTAAATTAATCAATTTAATTTTGATTAAATTCTCAGGATGGAGAAGGGAGAAGGGAGAAGGCCAGGGTGCTCCTTTCCTTTTTAAACCTTAATCAGTAGCTGTTCTACCCCGTTCTCTTGGTTTGCCGGACATCCAGTGTCCTCAGAGGGGAACTGTGAGTTGTGACTACACGAAACCAACCAAACAATATTTGGTACTGAAATGAACAGAGGATGCTCATTCCCATCACCCAGAGAACTTCCTTCCTCAAGCAGACTGCACAGTGCTAAAGAGAATACTGCTGCTCTGAGAAGGTCAGGCTCCTGACGACAGACAGGCCCTGCTCTGGAAACCCCACTCAGCTGGCTCTGAACAGCAGGTGAACCTCGAAGGGATTTTCCTCTCCTCTCCAAGTAAGCTGTGTGTTTGTTTAACCAAAGCCGGTTGAAGAGGCATGTCATTGTTAACCCAAGACTATATCCTGGAGTCCAGCAGGATCATCAATGGTTCTCTTGGTCCCTTGGAGAAATCAGAGACTTCAGACTTTACTGATCTGCTCTCAAGAGCTCACAGATATGTGTTGTGTTGGAGGATGCACCAGACACACCCACGGAACAGGAGTTCCACAGGCAAACACACCTGCCCTCAGCAAGGGAATCTCTTCTATCCAGCACCAAACCAAACCAAATCTTCCTTAAATCTGAAAGGGAGATGTTGGATTTGCCCTCAGGCTTAAACTCCCCAATGCCTCTAGTTACCGTGTGGAGTAAAGCTAAAGTTGTCAGTGCCCTGAAACCAGGCAGAGTTTCAGATCCAGACTTGGCAACCAGCACTCCTGTTAATGACCATAACCGTGGGTTTCCGTGCTTCTGATTCCCTCCTTTGTGTGCACCATTCCTGGATAAATCCCTGGGCCCTCATGCACGGTTCTGCTCTGCTCGCTGCGTGCACAGAGCCAAGCACTGTGCTGTGGTATTTTCGTTTCCATGCGCCAGACAAGCTACAGAGTAGCTGATTTTCAGGCTCAGGAGCGGCACTGTGGCCACATTAAAAATGCTTCCTAGGCGTTCCTGTTCCTAGATCCACTTCGCCCTCTCCTGACAGAACTGCACTGCAGCTCCTGCAGCACACTGACCACACCACCGCTTTGGGCTCCTCTGCCTTCCAGTTCCCTGGCAAAACAGAGCAAGGACAAGAGATCATAATTCCTTCCTCCACACATCGCACACTCTGTTTTGGAGTACAGAAGAGATATGTTCTATGTCCTCTCTGCCAGCACAGTTCAAGCCACACCAGCCCCACTCTGCATTTCTGGCTCAGTAGAACCATGTGTTCTCCCTTCATGGGACCAGGCTAGCTCTCAGCAGCTCAGCTGAACACAGCCCAAAGCAGCAAAGACCCAGCAACACACAGGAGCTTGGGCACTCAGTTGATTTTCCCCAACCATGTTCATAGAATTCAAAATCCAACTGCAGACATTAATACAGAGATCTTTCCAGGAAAGGAGCATGAAAACAAAATACAGGACCAGGAAAAATCTGTCATCTTGCAGGAATATCATTAGCTAAATAACAAACAAAACGATACTCAACATTTTCAGGAGGTTGTTCATTTAGGGAAATTATTTTCCTTTCTGTATGCCTGAGGTGATCCTTACTACAGCTTGCATTGTGTGCTCATTTCCTCCTCCCCAACACAATGTGTGTTTTCATAGGAATCATTTCCCACAGTGAGCTGGACAACATTCACTAAAGCATTTTTATAAATCTTCTGATTCTGAGAACAGTGTTGTCTAAATAAAACATTTACTACTTTTTTGCTTTGTAACAGGATGATGTACATTCATTTCAACTGCTTTTACTTTGGATCCACAGCTGCAAGAGTAAATCAGTCTAACTGAATGGATGCCAGCCTGCAAATGTTCAAGATTCTCCCAGAATATTCTAGAGTCACATTTTTAATAATTTAGGTGATATTGTGAGGTTTCTTCTTGTATCCCAGGTATACAGACAAGGTCCAATTTAGAATAAAGGCTGAACACATGATCAGATCTCCTTTCTCCTGTGAGATTCTCAAAGGAGAATATGAAGGTAAAGCACTTACCCCCATCCCCTTTCCCTGTCCAGCAGCCACTGCCTACTCCTATCCACAGCTCTGCTGGCCTGTGGTAAAACTAGAAGCCTTAATTAACTTAAGAGAAGTGGACTAAAGTTAGAATATTACAGGCCTACATCTTTACACATACACTTAAGTTTCCCCAAAAGAGCTGAAGTTTTTGCAACACCACTAGAAAACAGGTTCTAGAAATGCCCTGAATAATCTTTTGTTAAGGCTCAGAACTGCTGTTTTTGAGAGAGAAAGGGGAGAGATACCACCAAATCCCTTCACAATTGTCCTTGTTTATCAGGGAAGTGGCCAATACACAGCATCCCACTGAGAAGCATCTTTATAAAAGCTTGTTGCTGGCTGTAGGAGGGATTCCAGCTTGCCTTTTAGCTCGGGCTGCAGCCAGTGCTGGCCCCGTGTGTGCAGCCCTACCTTCCTCCAGCTGATGGACCACCAGGAGCCTTACCTGCTGTCACCAGAACCCTTCATGTCACTTGTGAAATGCCCTGTGGACAAGCCTGTTTCAAGGGAGGCATGCAGGAAAAACAAAGCTCAGTCTACAGGGTAGCCCCATTCTTTCAGAACAAAATAAATGTTTGCTTTACAGGCAGGTTTCCATAAATATGAACATGAAGAAGTTAAAAGACTTAGATAAGGACTGTTTTCTTCTAAAGTTAAAGCAAGAATGAATTTCCAGTGCACCCTCCCCCAGCCACATTTAACTGTGAAGAGACTGATGAGTAAAGCACAACATGCTGCTGAGAAATCACGTTCACTCACCCTTTGGCCAGGGTTGCTATGCCAACATCCGTTAACTTCATCCCGACACCTGCAAGGCAGTAAGGAAACACAGAGCTCAGCTTACCCTGGAATTTCTAGGACAATCTTCACATATGGAGGCATTAAATGTTATTTATTGAGTCACTTTTTAAATTTTGTTTGTCACATTTTTTTCAAAGCACTTTAAAGCACCCCAGTTAAGAAGAGGATGTTCTCTGTGTCACCAGCAGTTTCTAGAAGTCAGGCTCATGCCACTATTTTACAGCTGTCTGGGTCATCAACAGCACAGCTTGTTTCCTGTGCTAGGATTTTGTTCTTTCTCCTCCCTTTAAGTTACTTCAGGGATCTTGTTTAGATGCCTTGTTGCTATTTTTCCTGCCTTCATTTTTAAAAGAATATAGGATATTTCCTAAGATTCCAGCTTTTTTTCTGTTTTTTTTTCAAGAAGGGCATGTCTTACCCTGTCCCAAATACATTGCAGAACTGAAGAGGAGTCACACCCATGGGAGCTGAGGTAGCACTTAGAAGACATGAGGGTGTTTCCTCACTATTCTTCTTTTTGAAGGAATATATTTCTTCAAAACTAGCCAGGACCCAATTGTGGAGCATTCTACTGCTGAGTGATTGTTGGTGAGTATTTAAATACAAGAAAAAGGGGAGGACTAGGGTGTCATTAACACCTGAAGTCTTTCACTCAGCAGCCATTTCATTAATCTCTGGGTGATGAGACAAAAAGGAAGATTTGGCTCATACTGAGTGTCCTGATTCACTAAGGTACATGTGAAAGAACAACTCATCCATTAGGAGTGTAAGATTTGGTTTTCTTTTCCAAATTGTCCTCTTACAAGAACATAAGCTACATAAAAATTGCCCCTACTCAGACAACTCACCTTGCAGGTCAGTGACAAGCAAGTTCCCATTGGTCTTCTCATACACCCAGTGCTGAAAGGTGCAACACTTCTGGCCAGCCTCTGAGTCTCTTCTCAGGAAATTCACTTCCTTGCCATCCTTGACAGAGTATTTCACAAACTCCCCAACCAGTTCCTCCTCCACTGTGGCATAGGGGATGTTATTAGCAGGGCGATGAATAAGAAAAATCTGAATGATTCTGAAATCAAGGGATAGAAACTAATAAAATCCTGAGAATTCTTTCAGTAAGAAAGACAAAAGTGGCCGGTGATCTCGGAGAGTGAATGAACAGCTACCAACTCTAAACCAAGTTGGAAGAGTTGTAACACTGTTCCCAGGTTTCCTCTTTCCTCTTTAGTCCTAGCAATCAGTGGGCTGCCATGGCACAGGACAGTATATATAAGCATGTATGTATATGAAATAGATATTTATACTCACTCTGGTACTTCTCCAAAGCCTTCCAAGGGTTCAGCTTCAGCTGCATATAACTTTGCATACTCTCTTGCAGTATTTTGGACATAGCATTCCTGCATTACAACAGACATGCCTATGGGAATATTGCTCAAAACATCCAACAGATCATCTGTTTGAATATGAGGACAGCTTTGGCCCACAGCTCTGGCTTACAGAGGCCAGGGGCAGCTCACCTGCAGTGCCAGACTGTAGTTCCTCTGCAGCAGCTCGTCCCTGCTCTTGGCGCCGTAGGTGAGGGCGCTGTGCACCTTCAGCACGCAGGCGTGGCCGGGGGCGAAGGCGGGTGCCAGGCCCTGCAGCACGCGGCTGCGGAAGGCTCTGCGGTGCATCCCCTCGCCGAAGTGCAGCCCCTCTGTCATTATTGCTCCATGCAGTGTCCCACCAAAGTAGCTGGAGCTGAGGGGATCTTCTCTGAACATCAGCTGCATGAATTCGATTTCTTCCACACCTAAAACATAACAGGAATCTCTGCAGGCACAGGGAGGGGTGGGCATGGGACAGCAGATGCATCTCTCCAGAGAGGAAAAAATGCTCAGTGAAGCACAACTTGTGTTACTGAGGGCTGGGATCCCAAGCAGCTCCTGAGAGGCAGCTGCTTGCCTGTACGATCTACAGCCAGCATGGAGAATGGTGGCAGCTCAGGATCATAAGGAGAGAAGACAGAGTGTAGCAAACACGTCTGTTACAGATGAAATCAAGGAAGATTCAGGATTTCACCCCTTTAAATGATCACTGGCATCCAAATGCAAAAAAAATTCTTAAGGGGGAAATTTTTCCCCTTATGAATTCATAAGGAAATTCATAAGGAGAGAAACTAAAAAATTCTAACTGCACTTCAAGTGTCTCTAATCATAACATTTCAAGGACCATCAGTAAAGAAGATAAATAGGAGCACAGAACTACACAACAAAGAAGTCCTTCCAGCCACCCCTTGCAGTTATCTCTGGTTTAGCCTCTGTACACTATTGCCTCTCTTCGAAGCACAGAGGAAACTGCAGAGATAAGGCCAGAATTAGAACACTCCTTAATTCTACATAAAATTCTCTGATTAAAAGTTATACAGTGCTGCTATATGAAAAGTCCTGTCTTTATTTGCACAAGGAAATAAATGCTTAATTTTAGTTCTTCAAGGAAAAGAAAGAAAAGTCACCATGCCAGCTGAAGGCCTGGATCTCTGCAGGCTGTTCAGGAATGACAACCCCACTGGCAAGGCACTATCTTTAGCTGCAGCACAGGCCACATGCCGGGTGTCACTGAACACCAGTTAACACACAGGGAAAGCATTCCAAAGCTTCATGCCTGCCTTTCTCCTGGAGTACAATTACACAGCAGGTGACCTGCAAGAATCATATGTTTGTGCCAAAGAGCTGCCAGTGATGTGTGTGTGTGTGTGTGTGTGTGTCTCTGTATGATGCCATGCAATGCTACTTCACTTTATATTTACCTTCATAACTCTGAAAACTTGAGAGACGTTCTAATACTAGAAGGAAACAAATAAATGAATTTTGTAGAAAAAAAACTCTGAATGGAAACTGTCATTATCATTATTATTAATCAAAACTGTAAACTGAGGCTTACCTGCAGTAGTCAGATGAAACTCAGCAGTCACCTTTCCATACATGTTATTCAAGCAGCAATAATACATTCCCTGGTCTTGGTAACTGGCTTCAGCTATTTCCAGAGAGACAGGAGAGTCATCCTGGGCACTGGAACAGAGCATTTTGTGCTATCACAGATTTTGTTATCACTGGGAAAATTGATAAATTTGATCTCTGTTTATTTGTTAAAACACAGCACAATTATTTAGCAGATAATGATATGTATCAATACTACAATGGAAAACGCAATACAACAATCAAAATCAAAAGAGTTAAAACAAGAAGAATCAGAATAGAAAGTTTAAATAATTCATGCAACTTTTTCTCTCCACTTAAAAGAACATCTAAGAAGAATCCTTCCTACAAAATTTTTCATCTTCTCAGAGGTGTACATTTTGATGGAAATACCTTTTCTTTTCTTTTCTTTTGGGTGATGTCAACTTCGTATTTTTGAAACAGTCTAAACAGTTTTTTAGATCAGAATGTCATTACTGCTACAAGGAAAATACCTAATTTCATTAAAATGGAAAAGCTAGATGCTGTTAATGGCCTTAAGAAGCTTTTATTTCCACCCTTCTCTAGGATAAATGAGGTTCAAATTTCTTTTGACATTTTTTTGAAATCTGGATGACACTGGCTGTGAACAGGCTGAGAGGTGAAGGAATACAAACTGTAACCAATATCAGTGCATTGCATTGAAAGGATCTTTCCTATGAATAGCAAAGTTACCCTGAAACTCCCAGTCCTTCAGAAACATTCCCTTACCTTCTCTGCAGCCGAGCCAGTACCTTGGAATCTTTAGTCCATGTAATGGTGGAGTCACCATGAATGTCACCAAACTGACAGCACAGCTTAATACTTCCAGAGCAGTCGGGGAATAACTCTGCTTGGATCTTCTTCACCAGCCTGGGGGCTTGAAACAGAAGAACCACAGTTTAAGATTTGAAGACAATTACATTGTTTTGGCATTTTAACATTTCACGTTAAGAACACGAATGCTGAAATTCCTGGTAAGTAATAATGACTTCTTGTGTCTCAATACTAATAACTAGTAGAATTTTTTAGCTGATCACAGCCTGGGAGAAAGTCCCAAAAGGGTCTGCCAGCCCAGATCTCTGCTAGGACATCTCACTGCCTCACAGAATGCTCCAGTGTCTTTGCACACGGGCATGGTGTGAGCAAGGGGCTGGAGGGGACTTGGAATGAAAGGGAATTGACATATACTTAGAGAAAGGTTTTGGGATCACGACACAGCCCCGCCTCAAGTGACACATCTCTGCTCGATGTAAGAGATGTAAAATGCAAGATGTTTTGTTTCCTACAGTGTTAATTCTGAGCTGTTGCACTCTGAATGAGGTAGCATGGCACAGGTCCCTCAGGGATCCCATTCCTGCAGTAATACTCCAGTAACACCCAACTCGAAGGGTCAGGCACACTGCCGTGGTTTTCCCCATTCCCAGTTCCCGGCCCCATCCAGTCCAGGTCTCCCCACTGGACTGGCAGTCCCTGAGTCCTGGGCCATGAACCTTGCTGTATCAGGGCTAAAGTGACACAGGACGTGACAGCTCTGGAAATAGAACTAATGGCTCCGGGTTCCTGCCCTGGCCACAGTCTTCCCTCCTGCAGCTGAAATAATGCAAAAGAACACTGAGTATATTCCACAGCAATCAAACCAGCCTTCCCATAATGCCAGGGAAAGGGCCACAACAATGCTCTAGAGCACAGACATACTTCAGTCGAGACTGAGGCAGAGCAGAAGCAGGTGAAGAAAATTCAGTGTTATCTGATGCAGCATGAATGTTTAAAACATTTTGCAAGTGTAGCCTCAAGTAATGGAAACAGGTCAGGTATTGCACAGTCACTGCAGTTTGCTTGCTCAGCTTTGAAGGAATTTGTCTCTCCTCCTACATGTTTGGTTCCCTGGCAAAGGACCCATCTTTGAACAGAGAAAAGTCTGGGTTTTTTAAAAATGTGATTAGAAAAAGTAGAAGTCTCACGAGACCACACAGTAATTAGACTGTGTGAAAAATCTCCACAAATGTGTAGCTTATCTTTAGTCACTGTTCAGTCTTGCTCTGACCTATTAAATCATCTTATGATGTGAACATGAAATGTCATGTCAAAAGGTAAAAATAAGACCTTGGTCCTTGCAAACTACCCATAGAAACAACAAATCCCTCATCCGCCCAGCGGTCACAATCCTGCTACAGTGTTAGCAACCTTCTAGAGACCCTAACAGCAACCCGGATCTCCTTTCAATTATGTGCTTCCTGTATCAGTTTAATATTGCTCATTTCATCCATGTCATTTTTGCAGCAGGGCAAAGCAATGCAGAACCAGTCAGAAGTCAGTACACAGGACCTCAAAACATTGTTTATCAGTGGTACCCTACTGCTAACAATAATACTTTGCTAGTAATAAATCCTTTGGTAACCAAGAGGGGAGAATTGCAGCTGGGAGCTGCAATGCAGGAGCATAACTGGGAACACAGCCCTGTGGGAACAGAACAAGTGCTCAGCTTGCAGCTGCTACGTGGTGTGTAGTTATGTGGTACCATTAGGCTGTTCATCTGTGAAAAGTTACTCCAAGAGGCCAATGAGGCAGTGACTATTTCAAATAGGTTACAGAGCTCATGAATTGAATATACTTGCCAGCTGGGAAAAGGGTTCGTCTCTGTGGCACGGGCAGAGAACTCATTACTAAGTGCACAAATCTGGAAATAAAGCTCCATGAGGGCAGGACACCTTTAGCTGACTGAGTCAGTCTGAAAAAGGCTTGCAGTGCCTTCAATAATCTAAATTTTGTACTGTAGCCAGAATGATGGGAAAGGACAGAAAAGAAAATCCATTTTCTCTTACCTTTGCTATTCTTTTTCAAAATGAGTTTCCTTTGCTCTTTTTTATCCTCTTTATGAATCACGCCTCCCTCGCTCTTCCCAGACTTTTTAACGCAGCTGGGATCCTTGCTGACACTTCCCCTCTCCTCCAGCCTGGGTTTTTTGGACAGAGTTGCTGGTGGTAATTTCTTCTTAGCTCCAGCAGCAACATGCCCGCTCTTTGTTGCGTCCTCTTTACATTTGATGGGCTCAGGCTCTGCAGCAGCCAGTGGTGTCTGGCAGGATTTTGACCCTTCCTGATTTCTTTGACTTTCTGTGTTGACTGGGAATGGATCAAGTGTGGTCCACGCCAAAGAGAATGATGGAGTTCTTCTGTGGGATGGTTGCTCTTGAAAACACTGGTTGTTCCCTGAATCAACTGGTGGCAAATTAACTAAACCACTTACTATGCTCTCTGCTGTCCTGACTTCCTCCTTTTTATCATGCTCAGTGGACTTAATTGAATGCTCAGCGGACTTAATTGAATGCTCAGCCTCAGTTATCTTGCTGGAAGGGATCAAGTCAGGACAAGACTGTTCTGTGCTAATATTCATAATCTGTTTTGGAGCCTGGGAGCCAGTCAAAGTGTGCAAAGGAGCCTTTATTTCAGCTTCATCTGGGTTATATTCAATAGCTCTTGGAATCTCATGTTCATTTTCACACAAGGCTGCTTCCCCTTTGGTTTCTCCAGAGACCCTCTGGAAGAAATCCTGCCATGACCTGCAGGAAATTTCCAATGTAGTTAAATTTCCGTTTACTTTGACTCCAGTTTGTATGGATCCAGTTTTTCCCTCACTTCTTGTGCCAAGACACAGTACTGCAGATTCACTGGGAAGGCCCTCTGAGTGGCCTACAGGTGTGGGGAAGGGCAGGGTTTTGTTTCCAAGCAGTTGTTGGGAATGTAGCCGATGCCCAGAACCTCCATCCCGCCCACTTGCTGCGCTGCGGTGCTCACTTTGAGCCTCTCTGGGCAGCAGGGCACTGGCTGATGTTACACTTCCAGCTGCATCGGCGGGATTTTTTGAAGAATCCATTTTTAACTCTTCATCAGACCTGAAGGTGCTGTCAACAAAAAATGAATGTTGTTCTGTTGTATTACAAGGGGAAGCTGCAGTCTCACTCTCTGAAACCTGACTAACTCCTGAGTCACAGGAAGCTTCAGCCCTGGGTTCCCCAGGTATGCAAATCTCTCTCTGTTCTCCTCCTGGTTTACATGGTTTACAGCTGAGCACTTCCAGATAAAAATCTCTTAAAAATGGCTTCCCAGAAGGGGGAGAGACTGCCCCTTCTTGCTTTGCCATTTCTGTCAGTTGGTCTGTATTTTGGGGTAGATTCTTATTTAAACTAGGTGATTGCATTACATAACTGCATTTCTGTGCATTAGAAACAATTTGAAAATCCTGACAGCCATTATTTTTTGAAAGATGGTCGCTGTCAGAATTAGTGTCATTTGGTGCATTCAAGCCTGAGTGATTTCCTTTTTCTTGTAAATTCACTTCATAACTTTTAGGTATGGTGTTAACAGAAGAGTGTTCTGCATGTGTAAACTGACTGGTATTTTCACTGGGGAAAATGTCTTCCTCTTCAGGGAAATAAGCCAGTTCTCCTCTTGCTGGATAACAGTCCTTAAAATGACAGCCTTCTCCAGGTACAGACTCATTTATCATGGATATGTTGTATTCATTATGAAGTAACTGTCCAACTGTCCCGTGTGACATATCTGATATGTCAGCTGGGTTTGCTTTGGGACATGCTAAATTACCACTCTGAGCACTTTGTAGCCTTTGAGGAGAATCTGTTTCACATGTTTGGGCAGCATTATTAACATCAAGCTTCCCTTCCCAAGCCACAGTGCATCCATTCCTGTCCGTGGCCATTGGATTTGGCTCCAAGCACTCCTGGGTACTAGAGAGGACACTGTTTGCTGAAACACAAATGGATGGCGTTTCCCTCTCATTCCCAGTGCCAGAATCTAGACAGACACCATCTGTTCCTACCACTTGTGCAAGACAAATGTTTCCTATGGATGCACTCTCACATTCTGCAGCTCTCTGCAGGAGGATATCAGAAACATTGCAGTCAGCTTTCTCAGTCCTGGGGTCATGAGCTGGTTCTGTGATGGGTTCCTGCTCTTCTATCAAATCCATTGGCAAAGGATGATCGGAACAGGTCTTCTGTACAAAGTTCAGTTCTGTGACTTTGATATCTGTCAGCCTTGTACCTAAACTTGGGATGCCTCTGTTTTCAAATGGGATTCGATAGTCTGAGTCATCTTCATGAAGAAGTTTCCACAGCTTGTCATGCACTGCAGATATATCAGCATCTCCTTTGCACACAGTTTCTCCAGCTTCCAGGACTGATTTGGGATTAGTTTCAGACACAGCCTTGTCGGCTGATTGGCTGCAGAGAATATCTGGGTTACTGCTATCATGTATGTCAAGCCCAGACCTTTGCTCTCCCTCCCCTGGCTCATCACACAGCTTTGCAGAAGAGAGAACAGCACACAAGCATTCCTGTTTATCAGGAGCAGAGTCCATATCCCATAGAGGAGAAGGGAAAATGTCATTCTTTGACTTTCTGCCATTACTAATAATTTCTTGTCCAGAGAAGACCTGTTGGTGACAACCTTCTCTCTTTTCACAAGGAGCACAGTGAAGAGAAGAGGTCTGTAAATCTGCATTCTTTACTTGCAGCGTGTTTTCAGCAGAGAGCTGGCTGGTTCCTGCATTCTCACAAGCCCAGAAGATGCCTTCCTTTTCTGTTCTGGGCTCCATACAGAGGTTGTCACAATTCTGGGTAACGCTTGTAAGATTAGCACCGTGACTCTTCAAAGAAGGAAAATAGAGCAATGTAATTAAAAATTAGAACTCCAGCTCGACACAGGCCTGAAGGCTTGCAATTTTTTTAAACTTTTTTTTTTTTTCTAATTTTTGTCAACAGTCAAGTTTCTGACTTGTGTCTATCAGCATAATGGATTGAAATCAACCTCCTGGGTCTGAGTCTGAAAGTGTTGCTCCTTAGAGGAGGATTTGTAATGAAGCTGCTCAATTTTACCTCACAGTTTCTCACTGTTTTTTAAGCAGAAATAGTTTTGCAAGATAAGTCTCCTCTGCAAGTAAAGTCCCCATGTTACATTTATATCCCTCTGTTTGCACAAATGGAGTGTAACAAACCATCTCTAGCATACAGACAAAAACTATATCAGTGCCTCTGGGTCTCAACTCCCTCAAATCCACTACGTTTGGGACTACTTTTACTTTACATTGTTCCCCAGCAATCCACCTTACTGGATCTTGCCACTTCCCTGTTTCATGCAAGGCCACTCAAATTCCCCTTTCCTAAAATGACACTCTGCTTTAAATGGTACACCTGCCTTGGAGGAGCTGAAATACCTCAATATCTGTAGTTATTTCAAATGCTTTAGACAGGGAAAAAAAAAGACCTGAGCTGTGCTTTGTCCTGAAGACTGACAGGCACATCCTGCCAGCATCCTGCTATTCCTGCTCAAAAGGCAGAAAAAGAGGAAGAACTGTAATATTTTAAAGGACAGAAAGTGAGTTCTCTGCCAACAACATAGAGCAGCAGGCTGACCATGCACAGCTGTCAGGAGTCCGTGCTCCAAAGCAGTAGAGATTTTCTAAGGGATTTTTTCTTGGTGTGTCTCCCAGGAAAGACTGGAGCCACCTTAAGACATGGGCAACAAAGTGGGATGTTATCTGCCATTCCTAGGGTAGATCCTACCGAAGGAGCAAGGCTGGCATCATGAGCTGTAGTTACTCCAAGCAGGACTCCCCTGCTTGCTCTGACACAGAGCTACAGCCCCTCTGGCACGGCTCAGGCCCGGACCGTTCCCTGGCAACGCCGAGATCCCATCTCAGCCAGATGCCCAATCACCTGGAACTTCTGTGTCAGTTCTGCTTCTCTCCTTTTTGGATAACAAAATTCAAAATGATCTAAAAGTGACAGAAATTTGTCTTGGGAAGATCAAACCAAGGATCTCTCAGATTTTATGTGAACAGGCTGTTCTGATATGAATAAAACCAGAATAATGGCTCTGTAACCCAGGAATGACAGCAGCCAGACCTTTGTGCCAAGGGTGTTGAACACTGACCACTGACAGGGACCTAAGGGTGCCGACCACTGACCACTGACGGGGACAGGGTGCTGGCTGAACACTGACCTCTGACAGGAACAGGGTCCTGAACACTGACAGGGACACGGTGCTGGCTGACTGCTAACAGAGACCAGCTCCCCAGTGACACCCAGCAAAGCCTCCTGGCTCTCTGTACACTATGTAACATCACACAGCTGGCACCATTGGTGTCTTGGAGCTATTATCAATGAAGCTGCTCTGAAGCACCAGGTAAATAAAGAATTTCACCTGGGGCTAGGCCATGAGGTTGTGAAAGGAGTGAGGAGCCTCCCACTTTAACTATCTAACGGAAGAAGTCACCCAGCACAGCAGGTGCCGCACAAGACACACTCCAAAGGTTGTTCCAGTTCGAACACTTGGCGCTAAGGGGAAGTGTAAATCCTTGGGTCATTAGTGCTGTGATCCCGTGGCTGCTCTGTACCCCCCAGCAGACCTGATTCCCACATGGATAGGGAAAATACAACACCCTTCCAAAGCAGTCAGCTGTGGGGTTTGCTGCGAGCCCCTCCCCTCGCTCCTGCAGAGTTGTCTGGGCTCCAGCAAACATCCCAGCACACTTCTACAGAAACCCGTGTGCAGCAGTAGATTCTTTCCTGCCTCTCTTAGATCACACAGGCAGAATTCTGAGGAGTTTCTGACTCACTATGTGGGTGCTGTGAGAAGCTGTCCACATTTTTCTAGTGCTCCAAAAAAAGGAGCAGTGTTCAGGCAGGATGCTTTTGCTTGGCTCATTTTCAAGGCCACATAATTTTGAAACTACACCTGAATTTGTCATACACATGTTTAAAAAGGGGGGGTTGGTCTGTGCCCAGCTCTCACCCTTTTGTGTACACCAATACTCATTTTTTATCCAGTGTAAAGTTTTGGCCATGGAAATGCAGACCTACTGACTACACACAACAAGAGTCTAATTGGCCGCTCTGAAATTTATGCCAGGCACCTGACAGCTGCTCTTGGCTAAGAGGCTTCTGGGATTTAAATTATTGCACTGCACTTGCGGGGAAAAAAGCAAACAAGGCCTCTGGCAAACCATGGCCATACACCCTGTCAGGAAGCTCTGAGGAGGTTAATTCCAGTGAGGAGTATTCCCCATTATAAGGACATCATGTGCTCCTCAAATGGGATTGGAATTTTATGTACCATAAAACCAGAGAAACCTATGAACATTTTTCAGGAAGAAGAATTGAGTGATTTTTGACTACTGAAGACACCCCAGTGGTGAGATTAAAGTCACTCTACCATGACACTACACGCAGAACTGGGTGATGTTTCTGCCCAAATAACCAGATGAAGAAAAGCATGTGCAACTAGAAAAAACTTTTGTTGTGACAAATGGGTTTTTTCCTGTGCAATTAGCTACACACCTTCAAATCAGAAAAGCTGGTGACAATAAGATTATTCGTGATTTAATAGTATTTATATATCTTGAGTCTTTACTATGTGAAATAAAAATGATGACTCTATTTTCCCACTTAGGAAAACTGGTTAGAGCATCATACCAGTCTCTACAGCTGTAGTGATTTCTCCAGCACATTTCCTACCAACAGCATAAAATATGCAAGTACATGGAGAGTACCATGGGGGTTCAATCTTTTAATTGGTTTGTACATTTCAACTGCAATATCCAACTCTTTCATTGTTTTATTCTTAAAAATCACAGAGCTCCATTCACCTCTGTAACATGAACTCTCTGCGATGAATTCCCTTCACTGTTACAAAAACAGAGCAAACCCCTGTTGATTTGGTTTAGGTTTTAGGCACCATAAGTGGAGGACAGTTTTGTTTGTTGAATATAGATTGAAAAGAAAGTAAATCAAAGCATTCTCTGCTCACAAAAGGTATTTGAGAAACTTTCTGGGTTGAAAGAAGCATTACTTTGCTAAGACCTGTGCAATAGCCTCCATATCAGATTTCCCTATCCAGCTGTCCAGAGGCCCATTAGTGCCTCTCACCATTATCAGGCTCACTCTATAATTAGAACAGCTTAGGCTTTACTTGGGCCTTTTCTAAACCCAGATTTCCCTCCCAGCCGTAGCTGTCATTCAGAAGTACATGAACAGTAGCTTTCAAAGTAATTTTGATTTTACATTATTTTGTGACAAGTAGGAATAAATTGCATTGAGATCATCAGAGCAGCTCTTTGTGTTAAATGATAAACATGTTACTTACCCCAAACGAGATGTTCTCATCTGGCATCTGGTTTTGCTCAGACAGCCCCTGAGCCCTTTTCCTTTCCCAGTGACTGTCTTTATCTGCCTCTTCTGTTGGACACAGACCAGCCTGCATTTGCATGCTTTCTGTCTCCTCAGGAATCTGTGCTGAACGGACACCTTCCTGACTGGGAGACGGAGCTCTGGGTTCCCTGCCCTCTGCTGCAGCCTGGAAAGACTGTCCTATCGTACTTACATATCTGCAAAGTTCTATAGGGTTTAACAGCTTGAAAAGGTTTCTCTTCAGACTTTCTGTTAAGGTACAGACAGCGTGCTGTGCATTTCCCTCTGGCACATTCCTTCTCCCCTCCTCCAGCAGCAGTGAGCTTTCCCCCAGCACGTCCCCATCGGGGCCGGTTTCTGTCATTGTCCCCGAAGCCTGATCTGTGCAAGCAGCACCTATGCCATTGGTAGAGGAGTCTACCTGGGCAGGGACAGTGTCCGTGGGCTTTGGTTTGTCCCTTGAGGAACCTGCAGCCAGATGGCCACTTCCATTAGTTTCTTCTTCACTTCTGGGTTGTTCATTTCCAGTGGCTGCAGAAGCAACAGGCACTTGATTCTTCTCTTTGTCTTTCAAAATGGTACTTTTATCTCGGTGGTGTCCAACGGTGAGAGTCATCTCTGTCTGCAGAGCTGACTGGCTGTACATAGAGGGGTCTCTCCTTACGTTTACTCCTTTGATTTTTGACTGATGCTCACAGAAGCCAATGGGGGTATCCATAGGCGTAGTGTTATCTGACACTTGGAACACACAAGGCATTTCACTGAGGAAGTAAGCACACCCATCACAATCCTTACTCAGTTTTAGATCATCTTCATCATCACTTTCTAATAAAAATTGTAATTTCTTTTTCCAGATTTCATCTTCATGCACTGTAAGCACATCTGAACATTCAAAGTACTCCAGGTCATCATCAGAAAAGTCATCAGTTACACTTGTTACTTTCTCTGCATAAATCTCCAGAACAGCGGCAGAATTTTCAGAGTCATCTTTTCCAAAATCAGTGTGATTACCTACGGAAGTTTCTGCCTCCTCACCGAGCAGGGAATTCCTGGTTAGAGGTCTGCCCAGCCCAGTCGTTTTACATGCCTGGACATCTGCTAGAGACTGAGGAGATCCAGAGTCTTGTGTGTTAAGGCAACAGCTGCCTGTGTGACAAGTGGTTACATCTGTGGGGTGGGAAGGCACCTGTCTGCTGCAGTATTCCTCTGCTCTTCCAGCACTGACATCAACCACACTGTTAAAATGAAGCAGGTCATCACCACCCTCTGACAAATCTCTTAGACAGGAAAAAGTTGCCTGGGATTTAACTACATTTTTAACATCCATGTTGTCTTCTGTGTTAGGCAAGCATCTGAGGGATTTCTCAAGTGGAGACAAAACTCCTGCTTTGCTGAACTTCTCAAGGAGTAAATGAATAATTTTTGAAGAGTCAGAACCTGATGAAATCAACACAGTCTCACCCTCACAGGGAGAGCTCTTGCATTGTGCAAAATGTTTCCCATTTTGCTCATTCTACCCTGAAGTCTACCACGAGCTCATTTAGGACAACAACAAATTTTGGGCAAGTTTTGTTCTGTGTATCTGGTTCTGGGTCAAGAAAAGTCATTCTAGCTGTCAATGAAGTGCAGCTCTTGTTCTGTGCACCTGCAAGTAAAAGAAACACAAAGTTTAAAATTACTTCTGAAACGGGTATAGGTATTTTCTAAAAGGTGGTCAGTTGACACATAGTTGCAAGCACTTTCAAAACAAGAAATCATAATTTAAAACCCAAGACCAGACGTTAAGGCAGTAACCCTAACCCGGCTGTCTATGCAATGGCACTTACTGGCAGCACAATGCAACTGTCCGGAGCGATCTCTGCTAGGAGAACAAATCCTTGAGCACACCCACACATCCGTGTGACACCTCGACAAGGGCTCTAGTACATGGCCTTTCAACTTTCCTAAATGCAAACAGGAACCTGCAGACAACGTACACTTCCACATGTACACCACTGCTACAGCTACCTGGTGTTTTGGTAGTCACATTGACACAACAGCAGGCTATTCCTCGAACTGGCATCACAGGGACATAAATCCCAAACTCCGTAGAAATACCCAGAACAACCAGCCTGCTTAGACTTTACAGGGCAATTTCTGTTTAAAGCAATTATCTTGTGCTCTGGCTTGATATTTGTCATTCTTGTGCCGAAAGAAGAATGAAATGAGGCAGGTTGGCTTCAATTTCCTGCTCATATTGAGTTTCCCCCTCGAGCGGGTGTGCAGTAGCACAGTGGTGTGGCAATGCTGAATTCACATAAAATCCAAGTGACATACACCAAAAGGCTTCCACTAGCTGAATACAAAGAAATGTGGAATCATCTCTCTCTTCCTGTAACAAAAGCCTTGTTTCCTTAGCATTCCCAAATCTTAGGATTTTAGATACTTGAGATGTTTTTGTGCACTGCTAGGGGCACTCTGGTTCATCAGTCACCTTGGAAAAGGTGTGACATGGTCACACTGGAAAAGTACTGTAGCAGTTTCAAGTAAATTTGACCTCCTGGAGGATGCCAGACTAACAGCTCTGAAAAAAAGTGACTATATTTATTCCAGAACTGGTGAAGAGCAGCTGGAAAAGCTTTCTTGCCATTGTAATCCGATGAAGCCATTTAAAGACACCTCTGTTCATTCTCCTTTTCCTTCTCTGTGCTTCTGCTGTAATGATGTTTCCAGCTCCTGTGCCTGCCCTGGCCCGGGTCCCCCAGACCCCCGCCCCGTCCTGCCCAGCACTGCCTCCAGGGCCGCAGGCAGGGAGGGCCCTGCCGGTGCCCAGCTCCGTGTCACAGGTACTGCTGGCTGACCGAAGGAGAGAGCTGGAGCTGGGCTGGAGCCTGGTGCTGAAACATCAGGGGCTGCACGGCCGGCTGCAGGCTGCCTCCCTTTAAACAGCACCAAGCAACCAGAGATATCTTCGTTCCCTTTGGGCAAACCTGCCAACAACACCTTTCCCACAGTCACCTGGGTGGTGAAAAGTAGGGAACAAAGTTCTTTAACAGGAAGGACACAACATCAGATGTGTGACAAATAGTTTGAGTCCATGCACACCAAGGAGCACAGACAAACAGCAATGGGGCAACCAGACTGGCCTTTCTGATCCCACTCTGCTTTTCTTTTCAACTCTAAGGAATATATTTAACAGAATGAAAATGGAGCAGTATGGATTAATCTTTTCCTCATCCATTTTATTACAGTACCATGGAATTACCCTCGAGTTCAGCCTCTCCTCTTAAATATGCATTTGCCTAATGTTTCCTGTTGCATTCTTTCAATGCTTCTCTCATCTTTGCTTTTCAGAAGACCAGATGTCTCTCTCTTCTTTTTTGGAGGCTGTAAGTTATTTTAAAAGCGCGGTAATTTCCCCAGCTGAAAAGAGCTTTGGCAACATGTTTTTAATGCAGATTGACTAATGAAAAGCCTTTACTAAAGCCATTGTACTAGACAGTTAGCGTTGTCTCAGTTTGACTGCACTCTGACATTGAGGGGAAAAGAGCTGTCAGATTTCTCCATATGAAAATTACATTGGATTTCCATGCACTGTCAGATGCAACCACAGAAAAGAAAGCAAAAGAACGTTCCAGGAGGAAAACTGCAATAAATGATGGATTTCCACCCAAGACAGAGATACTATTTTTTTAACTCTGGGAAAAAATACAAGATATTAAGATTTTTTAAAAATTCAGTTACTGAATTTAGATAGAAACTGGAAAGAGAACTTTTAGTATGAGACCCTCTCAGCTCATCAGGAAAACTTGTGACAGAAGATGCACAATGAAATTCACAGAGGGAAGAGGAATGGGAGAGACCGCGATAATTTACCATCAGCTGTTGACTAGTAACCTGAAAATTAACTCACTTCCTGATAAACTGGGAGTGGAACACTTGCTGGCAGAAGACCTGAGAACATTTAAACACGCCGAGGTGTTGCGGCTGCTTGTCCCAACTCTCACTCTGAAAACCAACCATGTTACTTGCTGAATCAGATCCTGGCTCACAACTGGAGACACGGAAGCACAGCCACCCAGGAGGAATTCACACACCAGGTTTGAGCAGGGCATGGCAGGAAATATGCCTGGTTTGGCTCTCTAATCTTCTGTAAACATATTTTCCATTTCGTACTGATCAGAGCCATGGGGAATTTTTATGGTAGCCCTTGAGGCAAATGAAACACACATTCATGCTCAGCAGGGTCTGCTGCTGCCTGAGCTCAGTGCCTGGGAACTGAGATTAAGGGAGAACAAAGCTGGGAGCAGCGTGACAGCAGTAACCTGACAACTGTGCTTGAGTGTGATCGAGGAGAAATACTGAACTGATGCAAACCTGCAACAGTCAGATTAACAAGGAAGCAAGAGGCAGATGGAGCTGCTTCACCAAAACCCTTTGATAGCCGGAAATTATCACAACTCGTGAAAAACAATCCACTTTAAATAATATTTAACAAAAGAATGGCTGGGAAAAGCATCAAAATGGCTAAACCAATCGCCCAATGTTTCTATAAGGGAAATATATAATAAAACAAATTCAAATCAATTTTCAGAAGAGATTTTTCATTTAAAATTCATACTTTGTCATAATTCCACACTGGTTGTGAAAAGCCTATTCACTATTCATAGTGAAAATATTGTCTGAAATTCCAATTCTAAATATAAAATTTGACCCTTCAAAATTATTTTCCTTGAAATGACATCTTTCCCAATTTGAATCTTATTTTTATATGTTATTAAATATGTTCAATATTTGATTATTTATTTCAATTGACACCAAAACAGTTTTGAATTACACTTTAACATGGAAGGAAAAAAATCTAAATTATTCTATATTTTGTAGGTAGTTTTGGTGACAAAGCCAATTCTAGTGATTTCAGAAGGACCTGTGAGATTACTCTAAATGTCAGAAAAAAAAATTAACTGACAAAAATATATAAACTTGATTAAAATTAAAAAGTGGCCATTAAATTTCCTCTCTTGCATCACATTTTTTCCTACTTTATTAAATTATAACCAGAACAAAAATCTTCCTTTGTAAGCAATTTTATAGTCACAGGAAGCTTATGCATTTTAGCAATCCAGAGGTGAATTTGTGCCTTTCTGTGAGGTTCATGTTCTCTACAGTCAGTGGAAAAATTCCCTTTATGACCTTTCTGAAGCATTTTTCTTTTATTTATGATCTATTCACGGAGTAATCTCTGTTTTGTGTGCAGGCCCTCCTCTGCCCCCACCCTTTTCAGTAGGATTCCTTCCCCTCCTATCTTTCAGCAGCACTCACTCGTCCCTGACCTTCCCGGAGCTGTCCGCCCATGCAGGAACCGCCTCCCGTTATCTGTGCGGCCCCAGCCCGGGGGCTCAGGGCCCGTCCCACGCATTCCCATGGCACAGTGAGCACCTGATCGATGCCCACCCCTCGATGGAGACAAGCTGTGACCCCCCAAAGCCCCCACTCGGAGCAGGTCCTGCCAAGGACCTGCCTCACGCCCACCCAGCCAGAGTGGGAGGGGAGAGGCTGACTGAGCCCGCACGGGGGATATCTCAGCAGAACACCGGGGGGATGACACCGATAATGCCACAGCGGTTCACACTGGGAAATAGCCTTTCATCAACCAACACTTTGGGCTCTTTATACCGAGCTGACAGCAGTTCTGGGTACCTGAAACATGAGAGAGAGCTCCAGAAACACTGTGTGCCTCAGGGCACGTGAGCCATGGCTGCAGGACCTGAACTGCTGCTGGCCACACCAATTCTGTCAGAAGCCTTTGCCCTGAGTGATCGAGGACTAACTTTCACCAAAGCTGCACACACAAAAAGGCCAGCCTTTCTCCTTTGTACGTAGGTGTACCTGAGGAGGATGTGGATGTGAGCAACATGCAGTCTGCTCACCTGTTCTTCAAACAATTCTCCAGCAAACAGATCCTGTTTAGAGTCAGTGCTTGTGTGCTTTGCTTTTTTTAATCGGAGCTTTTTGGTCTGAGACACCTCCCCAACTGCCAGCTGAGCTTCCTGCTATGGCCTCCACTCTACAGGCTGAACTTTGGGATCTGGAGTTATTGTTTTGTGACACAATTCTCTCCTCTCCTCTCCTCTCCTCTCCTCTCCTCTCCTCTCCTCTCCGCCCCTCTCCTCTCTGACCCTCTCCTCTCCGACCCTCTCCGACCCTCTCCGACCCTCTCCTCTCCGACCCTCTCCGACCCTCTCCTCTCCCATCCCACCCTACCCTACCCTACCCTACCAATGTCCTTAGATTTAGCAAAAGCTCCTTCTCCACCTGCCTGAGCATACTATACACATTCCTATACATCCCTTTAAGAGATGTTTTACTGGCAGGTAGCTAAACCACAAAGAAAGCTGGTCAGTATAATTAGACTTCATTTAAGATGAACATGAAATATCTCCAAACCAAACCACCAATAACCACAGAGCTCATCTTGATGCTGAACAGAAATGGTCATATATTACATAGATCCAACCAGAAAGCTTGCTGGTATGAAGAGCAGGATGTAAGAAATATTGATTAAAGGAACAGAAAATAGTAAAAGTAGAATAGAAATAACAACAAAGAGCAGAAAGGAATCTCCACTAACCACAGGATTCCAAGATTGACTGACTACAGCATCATATGTATAACAGAAAACTTGTCACCTGTGAAATCTGAGTGTCCTGCTTAAATGTTGCTGTGCTCCAAGGCTAATGCTAATTCCCTTGCCATTCTCCCTGGAATATTTCTCAAATATGTCTTAGCTTTGCATATGTGTTGTTTAGCTCCTCTAAGAAGTCGACAGCTATAATTGTATCTAATCCCCATTCCCACCCTGCAGACTGTTTTGTATCTGGGAATATACACATTTTTTTACTCCTCATGCAGTGTACCTCTCAACAGAGCTCTTTTGAGGTTGAACATTTTTCTTCTTCCAAAGTAAAACAAAACATAAGACTTTTCAGTTATACAATTCACACAGACATTACACACCAATTTACATTTCTTAAATGAAGTATTATATGCCCTGTATGGAAATATATACAATATATTTTTGATCTGGAACATATAACTTTATCTTTCCAAAAAGGTTGCCATTAATGTTTTGCTATGTTTAAATGCTTTTACTGATATTCTCTGTTTAAACTTTTCCTTTAACAGAAATCAAAGATTCCAAAAGTTTTTGGTTAAAAGTTTCATCATCACTGACATTGTGCATCTTTTAAGCTCAGTGCATCCATAAGTACTAATGGAATCAAGTTCCACGTGACATTCTGATGCACCATTCCTGGTCTATACAAGCTTTCCAACGTGGAACACCATAAAAATATTTTCAAAAATGTGTTGTGATCACGGTTACATTCTTAAACTGTTACTTTGTAAAAGTTACAATCCCCAAGAGAACAGAAACCAGAATTCACTGTAACTTTGTGAACTCTACTCACCACAGGACTATGGTAAGGATTTATACAGCAGTGAGCCTACTACAGAGTGAAGCATTTGATAATGTGGGTAGTAATGAGAACCCACAGGTGCACAGATTTACAATGATGCATTTTCGACTTGTTTCTTCACCTCACAGGAGTTCTGCCTGGTTCAGTTCTGTCTCGAGTACAATCAATAACTATAAGCACATTATTCTTCTCCAAGTCCTTCGAAACACCACAACCAAACGGAACACCTCGTACTTGTCAGAGTGCACAGTGTCAGAAATCGAACTACAGAAACACTGTATTATCTAAACCAGTTACCACACTATCTATTGGATTAATAAGGGTCTAGGTAAGAAAAACATCAGTGAAGTTGTGGCTGTTCAAAAAGCAGATGTCTGGAAAATATGCCCTTGCCAAAAATTCTGTGATATATTGCAGTTCTTCAGCTGCCAATATCCAAGGCTTTTTGACAACATTTTGATTAGTGCGGTACCTACTGTAAACAGCACCACAGTATAAAAACAGCTCAGCCATAATTCATCAGCTAAATGGAATAATAAATGACTGGCTCTGCACATGTCAAACAAACACCTTAATATAGAGTAATTAAAATAAGCAATCACAGCACAACTCTTAACACTGATTTGTCTTAATCTATTTTTAACATCTGTCAAGCATCTGACCCTGCCAGACTGAGCAATTCATGAGGACTGGGAATCATCTACTACTAACAAGTGACCAGACCTTTTTCTCAAGAATGGAGGAACTTTTTACCTAATGAGTATTGGACCGTGCAATAAATATTTAGAATGAATAAATATATTTTTCAGGATACCTGGTATCACTTACACACTCTTTAGAGAAGGAAGCTTGCTTTCATACAATTTTTGCAATTTTGTCTTACTGAGACTTGGTGGAAATAGTACCACAGTGTAGTTTCAGAAACAGTGAGCAGAATTCTAAATGCAACATGTTTAGAAAAACCCAAATCTATCAGGATAAACAAAAATGGCTCTTCTTTAGCAGAAGGAAATAAATCCCATTTCCTGGTTAATAGCAGTATAAATCACTATATCCATGGAGTGCATTGATAATAAACTAACTTGCTCTTCTTCCCTTGTCTTTTATGATACACATTCTATTTGCCCACAGGAGAAAAAAGCAGACAAGTGATTTTCAAAGTCCAAACACCCTGACCCCTCACTTACCGTCGAGCTCTTTGTGGACGTTCTGGGGTAGGCTGGTCCTGGGCCGGGCCTCCCTGCTGGAGACAAAGGAGGCTGAATCTGTGTGTGCTGTTGGGCGCTGCAAGCCAGCCGCCGGCTTCGGGGGTGTTTTGGAGTGTGACCTCAGCACAGGGAGTCTGATCACTGAACAGTTTGACTTTTAAGAGAGACGATTTCATTACACGCAGCAGATGGCCCTTCCTGGGAAAACCTCTGCCAGACAGGGAGTTGGCAGTGAGGAGAGGGCACATCCTACTTCCATAGAAGTCCACAGGAATTTCCTAATGGCCTTGAGACAGAGGAAGTGTTGGCCTTAGCTTTTCATAACAAAGCACTGGGTTGTTTTTTGAAGCACGTGCCTAACTGCTCTCCTAGGCACGTTGGGAATTTCTTCCTTGCTGGAAGTTAAGCACACAAAAGTTCTGCTGAGCGTGAGAAAATCCACAGTGCCTAACAAGCAGGCTGAGGAAATCAAAGGTGGACAGTGGACTTTTCATAATCTCTACACAGAAGTTCATGTAATGATTCTCATCCCTCAAAGGCAAAGAAGTGAATCCTGAAGCGAGAAAGTATTTCCACTCTTGGTACCTAAGGAGACAAGTCTCACACAGGACAAACTGGAACGAATTGCACAAACTGCCCTGAGCTCAAGGGATCTGGAAGAGGCTGAAAAGCAACTTTTGTGCCAAGTTTTTTCTTAAGCATTTTGCAGGACGTGCAGCTAAAACTGGTTATGAGATACTACTGTGCTAAATACTTGTTGCTCCCAGTGTTATCTAGACAGATAGGAAACTGGGGTGTTCAGAAATAAATATAGCACCTCCAACCACTCTCCTTCAGAAGTAGCAATAAGGATATCTATGTTGTATATAAGAGCCTAATAGTCAAAATAACCCCTAAAGAAATGAGAGGCAGCCACAATCAAATTGGAACAGTTTGGGTTGGAAGGGACCTTTAAGGTCATATCGTCCAGCACCAACATGGGCAGGGACACCTTCCACCAGACCAAGTTGCTCCAAGCCCCGTCCAACATGATCTCGAACACTTCTAGGGATGGGTCATCTACCACCTCACTGAGCAACCCGAATGCTTGATCACTGACTAAAAATGTTAGTAAATTTACTTTCTTAGTCAGTTTCAGTCCACTTCGAGCAAGTTGCAATACCAGAGAGGTGAGAATTCGCCTCAGATCATCTATCCGCTTGCAGCGGTGACGATCACTCACGGGGACATCTCCTTGGGAGGCTCTTCGCGAGCAGCCCCTCCTCTCCCTCGCTAAAGAACGCGAGGTGCTGACGCTGCACGCTTGGACAGTGGCAGCAGGCTGGGGGAAGTTGTGGCAAGGACGAGAGTCGCGCTGGTTGCAGCTGGATAAAGCTGTTTCTTCTTAAAGCGAGACCCCTGCCCTCAGTGTCCTGTGGGCTTTGTCTGGTTTTCTCCCCAGCCCCGGTTCTAAAGCCACGTTCGGCCCTCTCAGCGCCAGCTGGGGACGCTGCAGGAGGTCTCGCCCTCGCAGTCGGATACACAACACTCCCATTTCAGCACGGGTACAACCACAGCCGGTCTCTTCCCTCACGGTGTCCGCAGGGCCGGCCGAGGGGACGCCCTCAGCGCTGGGTGCCCTCAGGGCTGGGTCCCCCCAGGGCGCGGTGCCCTCAGGGCTGGTTCCCCTCAGGGCTGGGTCCCCCCAGGGCTGGGTCCCCCCAGGGCGCGGTGCCCTCAGGGCTGGGTCCCCCCAGGGCGCGGTGCCCTCAGGGCTGGTTCCCCTCAGGGCTGGTTCCCCCCAGGGCGCGGTGCCCTAAGAGCTGGGTCCCCTCGGGGCTGGGTCCCCTCGGGGCTGGGTCCCCTCGGGCGGACCCCGCCCGGCCGCCCCGTCCCGCGCTCNGAGCGGGGAGCCGCGGCACGGTGCGGCTGAGGTGAGCGCGGGCGGCGGCAGGGCGCGGGCGGCGGCGGCGGGGCGCGGGCCAGCAGTGGGTGTTTATCTCTCTCTGTACTCCCGTAAAACGCTGGAAGTCCACTTGATAGGTGAAAGTATCAGCACATACGGAAGCTATCTCGCCCCCAGGTTTGCGTGTAACTGTCATTCAATGAAAAAAACGTTGATGAATCTTTTTAGTGGGAGTACTTAACTTTGTATTCCCTTTAGGTACCTATCGTTATTTTCTTACTTGTGTTGATTGAATCCGCTGAGATTGAACGGGCGTGATGACACCACCAAAGTTGAAACTCTAAAGTTCAGACGCAGTTAACTACGCTGCACAGTCGGTGTGTTAGGCCAGGCTCCAGCAGTTACTTGTTTACATCAACTTTAAAATCAACCTTCCTGTACTTTGAAGTTAAGAGTCTGACTCACTCTACAGCTTCTGAATTAGGCTCATGAAAATGAAAGGTGCTGTACTGCTTTTTCTGCTGAGACTTTAAAAGTGAAAAATGGAAGGTTTCTTAATACATTTGCTGAGAATTGTGAGGTTTATGCATCTCTTGTACCATCCAGCTCACTAATACGAGTTTCTGTCTGTGGAGGTATCACTGAATAACCTCTGAACTCCTGAAACTTCAAGGAAATGTTGCAAACATGTCCAAATCAGCTAGGATTTTCCCATCTCTATTAAAAAAAAAAATAATTTTATTTATCTACAAGTGATTGTTAACCCAGGTCCTTTCTGAGAAAAAGGTATTGAGAAGGTCTGTGCTGTGTCTTTCTCACATTATTCCATAGCCCTCTCGACTTGGAGCAGTGCTCCCTCCAGGTGCTGGAGCCAGAAGGCAGTCCCAGCTGGAGTCTTCTGAAGCTGCTGGGGGATCGAGGCTGCACTGTGGTGGAGCTGGCAGAGTCCTTGCAGGCCCTGGAGCACACAGAGGCTCTCCAGTGCCTCAGCCATTCAGGTCAGTTCTGCACTATGCTTTCACTGCAGCCCTGGATTTTAGACTGGAAACACTCAAGGTAACACTCTCTGGTAACTAAAACCATGTTTAGTTGAATTCTGGCAGTTGGGATCCAGATGATTACCAAGGTAATTGGCTCATCTGATTCTGAGGTTAAAAGTAAGCCAAGCCTTCATGCAGTGTTGTTGCAGCCTTGGACTTGGCTGCAGGGGTGTGCTGGGTGTGGTCATTCTGTCTGCCTACTGGGGTTTGGTGTCAGCCTGTGCCTCTGGGAAATGCTTATGGACCTGAGATGGACAGACAAGTAGTGCTGCCAGCACTTGGGTCTGGACGTGTCAGTAACTTACCCCAAGTGAAGGGGAAGGGTCCAGTTAGGGCAGTTCTGGCACGTGCTGGATTTAGTCCAGCTTGCTAACTGGACAGATAAACTAACTTAGGATAGAACTGGATTATTTTCTGCTAACACATGGACTTGATGATCCTTGTGGATCCCTTGTAGGTCAGCATATTCTGTGATTCAGCGTGGTTGTTCACAAAGCCTAGGAAGTGGGGCAGCACAAGAAGATACACAAGTAGGACCATGTAGATCAAGTGCTACTTGCTGTATTGCAAAACCAGAGCCCTCTCTTAGGTCCTTCTTCTTCAGGATGGGGTAAAATTCAACCTCCTGGGAAATGAAAAAGCTTCTCTTTGAATGGGAAGTGGAAATGAGACCTGCAGACTCCTTGCCATGCTGGTGGCTGTCGTGTTCTTCAGACACTGTGTGAAAAGAAGTAGTGGGCTGAGAACCATTGTTAGGACAATCTTGGGATTTTTCAAGTGTATTGTAGCAATGCTTTTCACTCTTCGATCAAGTGAAAGTGTTCCCCACTGTGTCAGCTAAGGGTATAACAATTGGATTATAGGTAAGATTATGAATACTGAATTTGCATGATGTGTTTCAAAGTCTGGTAACCATAGATGCCACTTTACCATCTTCAAAGGTAACACTTATGCTCTGCATTTTCCAAGGAAAATGGAAGAAGTATTTATGTATCTTTGTAATCAATCACAAAATTGAGCTGGAAGGTTTTCCTTTTTGAACCATTCAATTCCATGGTATGTACAGGAACTGACTGTGTAGTGCTGAATAAACTGCAGGAAAAGAAATGAAACTGTGAAGAAATTATGGATCGGATTTCTTAGAACTTGTTTGGAATGCTTCTGACGAGTGCAGAATGCTAATCTTCCAGTGATTTTTTCTGATCTATGTTCTTAAGAGCTGTTTGTAATGCAAATTAGGAGAAAGTTTAAAAAAAAAAGTAGAAGTTTTGGGAAGAGCAAGTCTTCTTGATTTTTCTGTCCTTTAAATTGAAATAGTATAATTGCTTTTTGTATTGGTTAACGTTAGAGGATTGTGATGTTCAAAAACTACTTAACAGAGTTTAACTGTGGAAGGCAGCAGAGGAAGTGTTAAATGAGGAACTGAGGTAGTGATCTCTAGTGCTAGGTGTAGAAGGAAGTGATTTTGGAGTAAGGAAGGCAGGGAATTTCAAAGTGCTGCAGGTTTTTTGGAGTAGCTGCTGGCATGTTCCACTCTTCAGAGTAATCCTGTGTGTGGAGGCAGCTGATAGAACCCACTGCCCTGCCAGGCCAGGTTATGTGGTTTCCAAACGCCATGTGCTCTCTGTTTCAGGCTGTTGTCTCCATGGGTTCTGGTCTAGTTGTACCATCTAGAGCAAAGAATGCTTCAAATAATGAGTTTTAAACTTTGTGTTCTGCAGTTGACCTCCCCTCCTTCTTCTGATGACCTTAGCTATACCAATGGATCTGTTTTTGGGACCATCCTGTAACAAGATCTGGAATGGTTTAGGTTAAGAAAATAACTGCATCATATCAGAGTGGTGTCAGAGTCGCTCTCCTGGCAGTGAAGATTTCAAGTAGAACATTTTACCTTGCAGAAAACCCCAGCCCTGTGTTCTGCAGGAGTCAGAGGCATAAAGCTGAAACCAAGGATTCAGCTCATAAGAGTGCATAAGGAATAGCAGGAAAATGTGCTCTGTTGGACTTAAACTCTGACTGCTTTGACTCCCTCAGGCTGGGCCTTAATCTGAATATCTCAAAGGAATTGTTGGGAGTGAGCAAATGCTTAAAACTGGGAATATCTTTCCAGAAAGGAATCCGTGATACCATGAGACATATTATTTCCTTTAAAATTAAAATATCTGAATGATCTACTTTAAATCTTTTATGAGCTCCATCGAGTACTGATCAATTAGAGCATGGATTTTGTGTAGTGGAAGACAATTTTGAATGTCTTAAAGTAATAGAACTAATTGGAACTGTGCATATACACAGTACAAATTATTTTCAAGTATATTTAATGACAGAAATATTCTTTGCTCCAAGGGCAATTTCAATGCAAATATAAATTATGGACTTGTATTTCTTCATAACTTTCCTATGTGTAATTTCTGTCTTAAAGGTATAAAGATCATTGTACAGCCAGACTCTCAAGTAGTGCTCTCTGGTCAGGTTGTCAAGTTGTGCTGCTGGGCAACAGGACACCCATTTGTGCACTACCAGTGGTTCAAGCAGGAAAAAGAGGTAAGAGTTCATAGAGAATGCAGGGTTTTTAAACAGTGAAAATAACACATAATGATTTTGGATCATTCTGTTTTTAAGACTTACTCACAATGAGAGAAGATTGCTATATATATTCATAAAACTGAAAGTTTAAGAAATGCTGGATAATTATCCTACAAATGTGCTAAAACAAAATGGTGATTCCTTGTATTCACACCACTTCATTCCTGGGGGGCTGTGAATGTGGAATGGGGCAGAAAGGAAGCTGTAAGTTCAGTTGTCTCAGCCTACCAGTAAGTTTCGAGTAAGTGAAGGAGTTGAGGATGGTGTTAAGGACTTGGAAATAAATATTCTAATGCTGGTTTAGATTAAACCAATTGAAATTGAAGTATTTTTTTGTTCACCTGTGATGCAGGTTCCCCACGGTAATTCTCCAGAACTGGTTTTGAGTCCAGTGAGTGTAAAGGATTCTGGCTTTTACATCTGCCGAGTGAACAGTGAATCTTCTTTCATGTTCAGTCGGTGGGCACGCCTTGAAGTTTGTGAGCTTCAGGATACACCTCATGGTGAGTGGCAAAAACGCCTTCCAAGAGTGCCTTCCTGCTTCCTCAAGGCACTTGGGTTGGTTCCTGTTGCTGTGCTTAGGTTGTCTCACACTTCCTTTTCTTGTTACTTCCTTTTCATTTTTTTAAGGGCGCTTAATGAGTTTGCCTGAAAACAAGTTGTGCATTTGTAATCAGCCTCAGCCACAAAACCTGACAGTGGGGGATGCTTTGGTACTAGAATGTGGAGCTGTTGGAAACCCAACTCCTCATTACCAATGGTTCAGAAATGGATTTCCTTTGGCAAATGGGAGCAAAAATGTCTACACAGTAAGTTACTGCAATGGGCCACACTTGGGAGCTAATGTTAACCACCTTGAGCTTACCACAGAAAAGTTCCCTTGAAGAAAATAATTTCTCCAGAACCTTGATAACTGCTGATGAAGTGCTCACTTGAAGTGCTGCTTTTAGTTTTTTTACTCTGTTCTTGCCTGTGGGGCTTAGATGCGAGGCTTAAATACCCGATGCAAGTATTTTTTTGAGGTCTGTTGGGATGATTGTGACGATGCTTGCATAGGTAACTTACGTGGATGTAGGACATCAAGGAACATATTGGTGTCATGTATTCAATGACCGGGAGGACGAAGACAGCAAGAAAGTAGAAGTCATTATAGGTAAGGAGTTCTTCTATTTCATACAGGTCAGCTCCTTTGTCTATTTCTTCCACATCACTAAAATTTATTTTTGAAGCTTTCAGTATTAAGACAAGCACATGCCTTCTATATTTTCAGTTTATCCATTTGTTAAAACACCTGTGCTTGTGTCCAGCAAATGGAAATTTAGAGCTTTGGGTTTTCATGGTAACCGGCACAGAAGTGCTATCCCTTTTTGGCCCTGCCAGCATGTATGTGGCTTGTTAGCAGATTGCAAGCTGATTTATGCTTTTTGACAATTAAAAACCACTTTAACCCTTGCTGGGGACATGAACTCTGTTACATGGAGTCCTTCAGCAATCAAGGAGAGGTGAGATTGTTAATTTCAAGTAGAATGAATTAACACATTTCAGTGCATGTATATTTGCAATGAACTGAAGAGGAGCAGATCTGTTTGTCTAGCTTCCAGATCTATCTGGCAATACTATTGTGTAACTTCCTAACCTAAGAAACAGCCTAGTTGAGTACTCTTGACTTTCAGGAATCATTACTGTACAGTGTTACGGCCAATGCAGATTTACACTGCTGTAAAGTGAGCCAGATTGCCGAGCAGCTTGACAGTGCCCTTTGTCTTCCACCTTGTGTGCTAACTCTCATAACTGAGAGCTCATCTTCCAATTTTTTCTCCTCCTTAAAACTTAAGGAAGGAAAACTATGGCAGTGGAGTGCACAGAAGGTAATGTAAACTTCTAATTGTGAATCAACTTTAAAAATCAGCAATGAGGATGACAGGTTGTTGAGTGTGTTGCTGAAAAGCATGTGTGTGTTAAGAGCTTGGGTTTAAAACAGTGATGGATGATGCAACAGTCCTTCTGCATGTGCTTCTCTCTTCTTTGTCTGGACTCCATGATCTGGATCACACAGGAGAAAAACCAGGCTACTTTCTCCTTTTGTGGTATTCAGATAAAGATCTGGAGATATCTTTGGTGGGGCTCAGGAGGGAACATCCTAGCAAGAAAATCTGGAGATAGTCAGGAACCTGGGTGGTCTCAGAGAGCTGGCTAGAGCTAGTTCCAATGTCAGCTCCATGTCTGCAGAAGTGTTTCTAGCAACTTCCTTAGGATGATTTCTGTTCTCCTTTGCGTTGTTGCAACAGGGAGGAAAAAGCATATCGTGACCTTTAATGTTTGTACCATCCCTTGACTGCTGAGCATCTCAGAGTCTGCAATATTCCCAGCACAGGGGATTGTGTACAATGGTGCGAGGCTGCTCCGAGAGAACACTGGTGCTTCAGAGATGTTAGGTTTCTTTTCCCTGCTTTCCAGTGTTCTCAGAATAAAGAGGTGAAACCCCTGGTAACTTAGAATGTTTGAAAATTGTGTCTGAAGTCTTTCTGAATTCACATGACTTCCCAAAATCAGATTTTTTGCTCAGGATGTTGCTTTTTCAGCAGCCCTTCAAACATCTGTTCTCCAGTGGGATGATTCTGATACCTTGTTCCTTTTTCCTTCAACCTACTTGCATGCCTGTGGGATTGAGGTGTCATAACTGTCCCCCCTTTGTTTTTACATCTACTGCAATGCTGTGTCTAGCACAGCTTAATGTATTGCTATAGGATTTTCTCTTCTCTGTGTGGATTAAACACAAAAGGTTTGATTTGCAGAAATGCAAAGTCAAAAGTATTTTAGAAAGATAGTTTTATTTTCTGTGTTCAGCTTTGTTTAATAATGGCATGGCACTTACATTTTTACTAATAAAATGGGATTTCTGCTTCTTGCTTAAACTATTATTTTATTGGTGTTTTCCTTCACAGAAGATTTAAGTGATCTTCAGGAATCAGGCAAGTGATAAGTTTTGAAAAACTTTCATTTCGCATCTTCATTTTATGTTACAAGTCACTGAAGGCTCACTGGGTTGCAGTATAAACTTTACAGTATTTGAATGTATCTGTGACTGAGAATTGAATAGGAGCTGGTATCACCTTAAGAGCAGCACAGCTTTCTAGTTGGAAGAGATTCAACTTGAAGCATATAGAGAATAATGGAGGTGCTGTTTGTAAAATCACCCAAGGCTGCACACAGATACAAACGGAATTATCTTTCTTGCCTGTGGTTTCTTGGGACTCTCCGTTTTAGCATATTGCTGCTTTCTCAGATAATTAAGGTGAAAAAGATGTGAGGTGTCTGGCTATCACTCATGATATGTTGAATGGCATATTTCTTACAGTCATTTTGCAGTCAGCCAATGTGATTTGAAGTCTGTTAGGTGTTTGTTATGTAAGTGTAGATCCATAGTGTTGCTCCAGAGGGGATTATCTCTGATACAGTTTTCCCAAAACCTCAACTCCCAAAGATAGTTTCCTGGGTTAGATATCAAATACGTTTTTGTTTGCCCAGCCTCAATCACTGAAGGGCTTCTCTGTCATGCTGTGTCATTATCCATGTGTACTGCTTTGGCACACTGCTTACTGTTTCTCTTGGCACAGCATTGGCTCTGCCACCCCTGTGTGAAGTACAAAATAAAAGATTTTTCACATCCAGATGGGAATCCCTGCTAAGCATCCCCCACCTTGCATGTCTCCATTTTGTTTGGAGAGGACGAACTGTTCAGATGTCACTGAAAATGCCAATGTGCAGTTTGTGAGATTCAGCATCTATTCTTTCTTAATCTGTGGAACTAGCTATTCACATCCTGTCAGGTTGCTTGCTGGAAGAGGGTGAAGGAAATCAGCTAAACAAAAACAATATCAACAAAACTTCCCCAAATCCCACCAAAACAAAAAGAGGGCTTTTTCTTGCATTAAACTAGCAAAGTGTTAGACAAAGCAGTGCCACTAGACTATGACTGTGGGGAAGATGCAGTTCATTTTCTGTAGTAACTGACACAGTGACCTTTTCTTCTGTTTCAAACAGACCCACAAGAAGAATCAAGTCACAGACCTGTGGGTAAGTAGTTTTGTACTGAAATGACTGTATGTATTTGACATCTAAGAAGCAGATTTTGCTGCTTGAGTATTGCTACTACTGACACTGCCAGTGCAAGACCCATGGGCCAAATAGAGAGCTCCAGGGAGAGAGATCTGTGGGTATTTGTGTAGTCCTTTTAGAATGCTTGCTTGCCCTTTCAGGAGTAAACTGTGCTGAGGGCACCAGTATTTTTAGTGACCCTGTGAAGTGTCTGCAGCTTCTCATCTGTTTCAGTTTACTGCTTCAGATTCCTGTCACCAGGCCTTAGCCAGTGTGTTACTCCATTCCTTTGAACACTTGGAGGCAGTGGTATTGGGACGATGTGATTGAAAGGATTTCTAACCTGTCTGCTGAGGAAATGCTGTCCTTGCAAGCTCAGCTCTCCCTGTTCAGTCATGTGGATGCTTTGATGCTGAGCTGAAGCTCATAAAGAGATGGATAGCACATGTGATATGAAGAATAGTTGCTGAGTTTTTTAATCACATTCTTAAATTTGCACTGTAGACTTGAGTGGTGAGGCATGTTGTCCTGTTGATACTAAACCAGGTGGAAAGGCTGCTGGCCTCTGTCAGAATTTTATGGCTCTTTCGGGTTCATTAGTGTGAGGGGGACTGTAAGTGCTCCCCTCTCATGCGGGTAAGTTTTTTTCTTCAGGCTGAAAAGAGAGTTGAGCTGTGTCGTTGATGTGGGATGATTTGTAAAATCACATAAAATATTGTGCCTGAAGTGAGATTGGATACTCTTTTCACTTTGGAAAGCTTTACATTTGAAGGTGTTGAACCTATGGAATATATAAATGTGACATGTTTTTTTCCTCTGTGTGTCTTGGCAGCCACAGACAAGGTGGCTCTGTTAATAGGAAACATGAGGTACTGGAATCATCCCCAGCTCAAGGCTCCAATGGTAGATGTCTATGAATTGACCAGTTTGCTAAGGCAGCTGGATTTCAAAGTTGTTTCTTTGCTGGATCTTACTGAGTCTGAGATGCAAAATGCAGTGGATGAATTTTTACTTCTCCTGGACAAAGGAGTTTATGGTAAGAACATGTAAAATCCCTTCTGAAGTAGCTCAGGTTTGTTTTTCATGTATCAAGTAGCAAACATCTGGTATGTGCCTCTGCTAAACAAACTTCAGGGTAAATATGATGAACAGGAAGAATGAGTTGAAGGCACCCACCAGCATATCCCCTGACTTTGGTTAAAATGTTATTGTTCCTTTACTTTTAGAACAGATCAAATGTTTGAACTTTATTCTTTAACTACACCTAAAACTGCAGTGCAGGCTTTTATTTTGTTTGATAGTATTGATAGTACTTTGCTTGCCTAGATTTGATTTTGGGGCCCAAAGCACAAGACAGAAGTGGGGGAGAGCATGATGGAATTGATGCGTGGAGCAAAAGCCTTGCACGGAAAAGACCAAGAGTGATCTGATTTGGAGTGTAAGGAAAGTTCTTACGTTTTCTGCTGGCTGTCACTATTTTGTCATTTTTCTAAGATTGTAAAAAAACTCCAGAAATTATTTAGGACAGAGAACAAAAAGTTTTCCCAGGTCCCTATTTAATAGATTGCAGAATTCCTGTAGTAAAAGTCCATTTCAGCAAACATTATTTGATCCCTTTCTGGAACACAAGGTCAGCTTATTTCTTGGCATGACTTGTTTTACGGGTGTGTTACCTGATGCTCTGTCTGTGCAGAACTGCCTGCTCTGACATTTGGGCATTTACATCTGAGCCAAAACCTGCCTGGCATGAAGCCTCAGTCTGGCAGGAACATGAGAGTTTTGAGACAGTTTGCTTTTATTATTCCCTGGAAAATAGATGGGCTTATCTATTTGGGTGAGCTTTGAGATTTTTGCACCTTCTCAATTGTTCTCTATAACTGGGGGCATGAATGTAGCAAATAAAGTACTGAAAGGCTTTAATGAATTTCTCAGCAGCACCATATGAAAGCTCTTACATGGCATATTCTTGCAGTTGTACTTTTCCAGCCAGTTGATATAAAAGGTAGGCAGAACAGTTTTTCAGTGGTGCTTGGCAATAACTACTTCAGTTTAAATGACTGCTTTGTTCTTTCTGCAGAGTGGCTATTAATGGCTTAAAGCCTATAAAAGATGCTGTCATTGCACAAATAGGTAATGATTTATTGCCTTTTCTAGTGGGCATAGCTTCAGATAGAAGAGGCATAGTGACTACTGCTGTTTAGTCCCTGCTACATATAAACCTAATGCTGACTAGGTTGTGTAATTCTGGCTTACTGCCAGGAAAGTGGCATTTCAGATGCTGGTCCTTAAGGGCAGGAGTAGTAAACAAAGTGATGATGATTGTCTCCTCTGCTGTCTTAGTCTGTGCTGTTCTAAATGTAGGTTGCAATTAACATTGTATTCTACACAGGGTAAAAGCACAGACCCATGTGTTTGAAAGGCTAAAAATATTTAGGCTGTTTTCTTTTTAAATGAGAGGGACTGAGGGAGGGAGGGAGGCAGATACCACTTAAATGCTGACGTCTCTGAGGAACTTGAGCCTACTTAAAATTGTTGTGTGCGAGTCTCCGTTGAGGCCCTCCAAATATGTTTACTCCACTTACCCCAGGTATGTGCAGGTTTATTTCTGATCTTGAGCTCAACAAAATAACTGTTGCAGGTACTTGGCACATAGCACAGTCATCTGCCAAGGATAGAAAAGGAATGTAGTCAGTCAGTCCAATTACTTACAGAATATATGCTCAAATACATAGAATCTCAAATATAACCCTGATTTAGGTCCAGATCCAAGCTCTGGAAATCATGTTAAGACTTTACTTTTAACTTAGGGCCTGACATAAGGTCATGCAGTTGCACTTCATACCATTTTTGGCTCTCTTGAATCTCACCAGGCTCAGGTAGCCCTCATATTCTCATTTCTTGTAGCTGTGTGTAGTGAAAAGGTGCAAACGTCTAGCACACCCACCTCCACAAGCTAAATTAACAGTAGATCATCTTAGTATGTTAGAGTGAGGCTTATTTTGGGTTTTCTCTGAATGTGCCAGTGTTGTAGTGACTTAAATTTTTCAGCAAATTTTAGTAAGAATAACAACATGAGTATCATATCTCCAGCCAGCATAAATCATCAGATATCTGTTGACTTTTATTCTAATTGCAGATCTGACCCATAGACTGTTATGCGTAGATAATTAAAAACTCTTTTTAAAAGATGGAATTCACATCATTAAGGAAAACCAGCACTGGGAATAGGCAATAGGAAAATTCAATTAAATCATACAAGCCTCTGGTAACTGCATTTTATGGCAGTAGAGATTATTGATTCTAAGATCATCTAATCTTCATGCAAGTTTATATGACTTTAATATTGGACATTTTTATTCATATAATGAACATCAAAGTCCTAGCTTGCAGTTTGCTTTCTCAGGGTTGAGAAAACTTTGACTAATTCCCTGATCAGGTTGTTTTTTTCCTACAAAAATAATTGCATGTTTTATTGAAGATTCTAAATCTTAAAATGTTATAGGCTGTTGTGTAGTGACACATGAGGGCCATGATGGCAGGATAATAATTTCTGGCTAGGTAAGCATGCAAAGAGTTTGTTTAGTAGACCCAGAAGAGTCAGGAGTCTGTAACTAGGAGATACAGCTACAATCAAGTGAACATGAGTTGGTAGTTTGGTAATGGGAATGTGCTCTGGAGTCCTACCAAACTCTTCAGCATTTTTTTTTCTGTATATAAACTGCAGACTTACTGCTGCTCAGAGCTTTGTAATTGCACATGTGGAGAAGATGTTTTACAGTGGGCACATTTCTTTGTTCCAATCTATGAGTTACACATCACACATAACAGACTGTTTCTGTTAGAGGTCATAGCTACTTAGAGCATTTTAAGAGCATTTAACGTGGTGTGTTTATGCAAATATCTAACTGATTCTGTTGCATATGTGATTTTTGTGCTTCTTTTAATTTATTGTGTTAGTTTATTGTGGAGTTGATGTTAATGTGGCTTGGAGTGGCTTCAGTGGCCCACAGTCAGTGCTGTGCATGACGGTTTTGACCCGCTAAAATGGACAGAAGTCTCTGATGCACTGCTCACTGTCACACCTGTTTTGAACTCAGGTTTGTTATACTATGCTGGCCATGGCTATGAAAACTATGGGAACAGTTTCATGGTTCCTGTTGATGCCCCGAATCCCTACTGCTCTGCAAACTGCCTGTGTGTGCAGAACATCCTGCGGCTGATGCAGGAGAAGCAGACAGGACTCAACGTGTTCCTGCTGGATATGTGTCGCAAAAGGTATCTCCCGCATTCCTGGGTGCCGAGAGCTGACCTCAGCTCCTCGGGATCTTAACAGGGAGCTGGGCCTCCTGCTGATGAGAGGTTTTTAGGCTGAGAATTCACTGTACAGCAAAGTTCACGGTTCTGAGAATTCACAGCCTGCACCTGAGTGCTTTTAGCATCAGTAGGATTCACCCACAGACTTCTGCCCGTGGCCTTGGACAGACATATGAACCTGGTGGTTAGACTTTGTCCCCACGGGTACATACCTGCCTCCTGATTTCAATGACATTTATTTCTTTTTTGCTCTTGTTTCTTAGAAGTTATAAACAGACTGATCAGATAAAAGTGAAATTGGGCATCTTAAAGAAGAGACAGGACCCTGTCCCTTGGGATCATTATCCATCTTCTTCTTTACAGGGAGGAAGGAGAATCCCTGTGATCAAAGGCACGTTAACTTAGCAGAAGGGCTCAAGTGAAGTGCTTATTTTAGAACTCTTGAGAGCCATGGATTTTGCTTCTATACTGAGGACGTTGTATCTTTAGAGGTTAAAAACCAACTGATTTATGGGATTTTTTTACACAAAGTACTGTGTTCTTTTCATGTTGAGAAACTACCATGATCAATTAAACTTGCACTTGAAATCAGTTCTTCAGTCAGCACTTCTGGCAGTTGATCTCTCTGAGGAATGTTTCATAACAGAAAATTGCTGGTGCTTTAGTATCTGTGGAGCCTCTAAATTTCTCTGCTAATGAAATGCCCATGACCCAATTCAGCTTCACAATCTGCTGTCCAAAAAGAAAATCCGTCGACATAAGCCTCGTACTAACACCACCATGTTTGGTGGGGAAAAGAAAAATTTAAAAAAACCATGCCATTTTTGAAATAACCTAAAATGGGTGGATATCATAATTGTGTTTTGCAGAGATTGCAGCCAAACTCCACTGGTTACTACAGCATGCCCTTCTCTGGGTAATGCATGGTGCCTCTGTCTTTACACTGCCCTCAGGCAGAGTGTTGATGGTGCTGACTTTTGTGTTTAAGGAGTCAGGATTCATTCCAGACTTGTAGGAGTGAAACAAATTACTGGTTCTGAACTCTGCTCTTTTTTCTGTTTTGAATTTGTTGCCATTATTAGTTCTCAAATTATTATTTTACTTTCTTGTGTTTCCATTTATTACAGAAATGAATATGATGACACAATTCTTCTCTTGGATGCTCTGAAGGTTACGGCCAACATTGTTTTTGGATATGCAACGTAAGGAAGTTTTTCTTGTTCTGTGCCACAGAAATGACTGAGACTGTGTAGCTGATATTTTTCAGAACTGTGCTGTGGGCCAGAAACCTTGGTCACTTTTCAAGTGCAAAAACTGCTGAATAGGAGTAGTCAGGAGCTTTACTAAAGTCATCAATAATAAATTTAAGCTCCTCATATGAGCAGTTTGATGAACAGGTCTAGTCTGTGATGTCATTTTAAAAGAAACTTCCATCAGCTGCTTGCAAGAGAACATGAAGAGCAGATTGGCCTTGGACACAGCCTGCTTTTCAAATTGTGGGGTTTCTTTTCCCCATTCCCAATATAAATTTACTCTTAATCATGCAGGTTTTTCAGTGTTTTTTCCTTGTCCGATGCTAATGATCCTCACAGGTGCCAAGGAGCAGAAGCTTTTGAAATTCAGCAGTTGGGGTTGGCCAATGGAATCTTCATGAAGTTCCTGAAGGACCGTTTGTTAGAAGACAAGAAGGTCACTGTTCTGCTTGATGAGGTTGCAGAAGGTGAACTCCAGCTTACTGCACTAACAGTCTCCTCAGTCTGCATTACTGAAAACAACTTTGCTTCCATGTCCTTCCTCTCATCGTGAATGTGTTACACTAATTAAATCTCTTCCTTGTTGTGTTCTGTTCAAATAGCAGGTGCTACTGGGCAGCATATTAGCAACATTCCTGATGCTGAGCTTCTTTAATAGTGTTCAATTTTATACTTTCCTCTTCAGTGAACCTTATTTGTTCTAAGTATCTTTCTGCATGGAGCTTTGATTTGTCCATCCACAAAACTGCTCTTCTGTCCTGTGGTGCCAGCTGCTTGTGGTGGTCCAGTCATTTGCATGTTCATTTAAACAATTAACATAATCCTACTTGCCTCAGAGTGCTATAGCAATGATAATGATTTGTTCTCTAAGTGCAGTAAAAAGGGCAATGCACTGTGTTAATTTGCCTGGTTCAGTGATTGTGTTTTTGAGTTGATGGGAGAAGCACTGAAGTGAAAAGTGTGGAGGGAAAGCATACTGCTTCTGTGCAGACACCTGCTCCAAGCACAGAACAGTGTCAGACTGGTGTGTGTCGGTGCATCAGCCCAGCTCTGCCCTGGGCTCAGCAGCCTGGGGCAGCTGCAGGTCACAGAGCTTTGTGTTTTGTTCAAGAGTGCAGGGAAGGGCTGACTTGTCAGGCAGTGTGGCAGGCGCTGCTGTGAGTGTTCCCAGGTGCTGGGTGTCAGGGAGTACACAGGTGCTGTGCACACAGTGCCAGAGGAATGTTCCCATTAAGTGTTCCACGGAAACATGGAACAGCCCATGGAAAAGGCTGCAGCCTGCTGGCACCGTGGTTCTTGCTGTGCCTGTGCCACAAGAGTGCAGTGCTGGCTCATGGTCAGCTTGGTGGCCACCAGGTCCCCAACCAGGTCCTTCCCTGCAGAGCTGCGTCCCAGTGAGTCAGGGCCCATTGTGGACCTGTGCAAGGGATTATTCCTGCCTGGGAGCAGAACTTGGTGTTCCCTGTTACTGGACGTCATGACATTCCTCTCTGCCCAATTCCACAGTCTGTCCAGGACCCTCTAAAGAGCAGTACAGTCTCGTGGGGTATCAGCCACTCCTCTCAGTTTTTAATCATCTGCAAACTTGGCAAATATTGTGCTCTGTCCTGACACGTGGGTCATTAGTGATGCTGTTAAATAATCAATATTGGGCCCTTGTATCTAAACCTAAAATACCCCCCTTGCCCCCAGTTATTTAGAATAATCTCCTCCAATGGAATTACTCACATTCTTGAAATTAGTCACTCTAATTAGGACCTTACCCAGTCAGAGCTGTGATGCTGCTTGGACTGGCTCTGAGGAACAGGGGAGGGACGATGTTGGCCAGGCTGCATGCAACCCCTCTGGGCTCTGCAGAGCTGCTTTGGCCTTCAGGGAAGGAAGAGCTGAGCAAGGAGCACTTGTAAAACTGCAGCTCTTGATGGATGTGCTGGCTCTGGCATAACCACAGCAACCACACATTGCAGGAAGGTACTTAATTCAGTTGGAATTGCAGCAGCATTGATTTTGAAAGAACCTCTCTTCATCTTGTTTTTAGATATGGGCAAGTGTCCCCTTACCAAAGGCAAGCAAGCCCTGGAGATCCGCAGCAGCTTGTCAGAGAAAAGGGCATTAACTGATCCTCTTCAACAAAGCACATCTTCTGCAGAGTCCCTGGCACGGAACCTGCAGTGGGCCAAAGCTCATGGTACAGTACAGTCTGCTTTTAGATGATCCTACTGCCATGATGGGAGAAGGGAGAGCATGTAATATTGAATGGAAATTGAAGATATTCAAGGTTTTCGTTTGCATTCCTATGTTCAGCTGGAAGTTTTTGTGTTGGGTTTTACCCCTACACGAGATAGTAATGAACAAGCTGACATGTATAATTCATGTATATTCAGTATATTTAAGACCACTCAGACACTGGAGGGGAGACTTATGAGTTGTCTGTCTTCTGGGACAGTCTCCCAGTACTGCATGTGTAGCAGTGACATTTGTAAGACATCATTGATCTCATTCTAAAGTCATCACCTAAAATAGCCAGGTGAACTGTATGGTAAATGTGCATGATGAAAAGAAGTTTTCAATGCAGACAACTAAGAAAAATAAAATAAAACTGAGATGAGTTCCAGGCTTCCTAGCCTTTTAAGAAGGGCAGTGGGGTTTAAGACCTTTTTACCTTTTTCACCTAAACTTGTTGGAGTACATCTTCAAATTTCTTAGACAGTTGGGATGGAGGCTCAGGAATGGCATTTCTAAGACCACTCGTCATATAGGAAGACTCTCTCAGAGATGCAGATGTTTATTTGTGATCCCAAGTACTTAATTCTTGTTTGTTAAATGCTTGAAAAAGAAAAATGCATATGCTAAGTTTATATTTAGATGGTAACAATGTGTTATTTATTGGCAGAGCTTCCAGAAAGTATGTCCCTTGAATTCCAGTGTGGTGTTCAGGTTCAGTTGGGGTTTGCAGCTGAGTTCTCCAATGTCATGATAATCTATACATCCATAGTTAAGAAGCCCCCTGAAATCACAGCTTGCAGAGCCCACATCACAGACTTCCCACTCGTAAGTGCTTCCTGCTGCTGTCTCATGATCTTGCTCCACTGAAGTTGAAAATTTTCTGCTCCACCCATATCAAGCTGCATCTTGTATAATAAAATGGGTCTAAAGTGCTGCAACTTCTCAAACTGAAAGAAATACTATTTTATTATCAACAAATTCTATATAATCAATTAAGTTCTCTCTTTTTTCTTGCAACAGGACTTGGATGTAGATCCTAAAGAGGCCAATAAAGGAACTCCTGAGGAAACTGGAAGCTATTTAGTATCAAAGGACCTTCCCAAACACTGCCTCTACACCAGGCTGAGTTCACTGCAAAAACTAAGGGTTAGTATATACTATTCATTACAAGTTTGCCCAGATAATTGACACTATTTATATTGCATTGCAGTTCTGTTGAGGCAGCTGTGTATTGTTAGTGTAGTAAGTTCTTTGGAGGGAAAGAATGGATAATAACACAGTTCAGTGACTTTAATTTCAGCTGAAAAGTAAAAGGCAGGGAATTGATGCATATGCAATCCTGAAACCAGCGTGCAAGGCCCTTTGTATTTTCCAGGCCCACGCTGAACTTGGCCAAGGTGGTTATTTTTATGCAGATCACCTATTGCATGCTCTGAGGGTGTTCCTATGCTTTTTGGAAGAACATGACCTGAAGCAGAGCTGCCTCTTACAAAGTCATTAGTAGGAGATGAAAGTGTTGTGTCTCATCAGCCTGTGCTCCTGGGCACACAGTTTTTAAAAGGTTCTCTCTTCAGCAGACTGGGGCACTGCTAAATGTCTCTGTATCTTTGTATCATGAACATCTGTGCCAGACACAGCCTGGCATCTTCAGTGCTTTTGGCAGCTGAGGTAACACAAATGCTCCTGGAAATACAGACTGTTCAATGAACAAGTAGTGACCAAAAGAGGACCTTGGGAAACAACACCTGCCCATTGTGTGTCTCTAGCTCCTAAAAAGGTCACTGCTTCTTCAGGAGACTGGAACCTCTGTAAGGGTTTCCTGTAGTGTTTATTTGGAGAGGAAGTATAACTTTTTTTCTCCCCCTTTTTCTGCTTTTTACAGGAACATTTAATCTTCACTGTTTGCTTGCACTATGAGTATTCAGGAATAGAAGATACAATGGATGAAAGAAAGGAGATTAATATTGGGAAGCCCCTTATTGCTAAATTAGGCCTTCACCATGGATTCAAAACCAAGAACTGTCCCCAGACATGTTGCATGCCTGGTTATCCTTTTCATAATCCAGTAGAATCGAGTCCAGAGGCAGCTGAATATTACATCCCTAGTCATTGCCAACCCAGTTCCTGTCCGGGTGTTTACCATCCAAACTGTGCTTGCTCAGCCAGCATCACACAACCAGAGGCATGTTCCTGCAATGGAACTTCCAGGATACTGGCTTCAAGACATGAAGTACAGCATTATTCACCCACTGTGGAAAAGACTAATGTACCAGTAGAGACCACTGATGATACTGTTGAACTGGAATTCTTCCTCTCTGACAGCCTTAGCTTCTCTGAACAGCAATAGCAGGGATGTGTTTGGACTAGACCAGAGTGGGCATCCTTAAACAGAGGGTCCACACTGCCTCTCCATCTTCTGGAGTTTGCAGACTTCTGGACAAGGCCCTGGAGAGTCTAGAATAGGTGCTGGGAATGAGGTTGTGATGAAAATTTTTCATACCGTAAGAGACAAAACTGGACCAATAGATTTAGGAATTAAAAATGCTTTTTTAAAATTTTTTTTTTCACCTACTCTTTGTTTGATACAGGGAAAAATCTGAACTGCTTAGAGTTTCCTGTTCTGTTCTTTGGCCATCGTGTGTTAGGATCGGTCACTGATATTCCAGTGCCTTGGATGTAGCCAAAAAGCAGCTCTGACTGCATTTTCCTCTCTGATTGCCAGATGTCCAGTGTCTGGCAGCATCTGAGATGGATAAGATCTGTGCATCTGATATCTGGTTTTTCATGTTCTGGAAGAACACTAACTGGAAAGATGAGGGCAAGTGCCTGCTCATAGCAAGCAAGGTATTGTATGGTCAGTCTCAGACATGCTGAGGGCTAAAACAAGGATCACAAGAAAAGTGATCTTTTATTAGGTCTTTGAAAGTCTTGATGCTTTGAAAATGCAAAAATATTGGGGTGTAAGGAAATTAAAATCAAAGGGAGTTTTTAGACAGGGGTAGTAGCCTCTCCTGTACTGGTAATATTGAGAAGAAAAATTGCTTTAATTGAGATCGCCATCATAAAAGCAAAATAAGTGAATGTTACTGAGGCAGACAAGCCAGTTTCAATCTCCAGTGGAGAGTGCTGTGATCTGGTGGCCTGGCAAATATGCTGGATGGGCACTGAGGGATGTCCTGGTGTGGCCATAAAACTTTTGAGATGGAAATGTTAATGCATCTTTAACTAGATCTGGTGATCTTCAGGTTGCTCTGTGCTGAAAGGTGGATATAGGTACATGGATATAGCTGTTTCCAGGATGACAGCCACGTTTGAAGTAATCTGTACATGAGCTTGAATTTCTGTTTTACTTCTGCAGGGTGTTAAATAGTGCCATACCTATTAATGAATGAGATGTACCTGCATTAACTATTCTGTGCAGTGGACTTCTAAATCAGTTTATAGCTTGAGACATGGTCTAGGAGCGTAATACTTAGCTAATAATTTGTCAATTTCCTAATTTGTATAAAAGCTTATTTTTTTTTCTTACTGTGTAATAAATTGTTGTGCACAAAATTATGTATTATGTGCATATGTAGTTGCTACATTCTTCTACACCTTCCAGCCTTAAAAAGCCCAAAACTTTATTGAAACAAAACACGTAATGAAAGAATTTCCTTAACAGAAAAGAAGGGGAAATCTGAATCATGAGCTTCAGCTCAAGATACACAGATCTGGGCCTGGGCTGATACCCTTGCTCCTCAAAGCTCAACCCTTGCCTCTTGAGAGGTGCAAAGGTGTTTGATCTTTAATAACCCTAATAGGTATCCTTGGACATATTTGTACATGCATGTATGTACTTATGTGTGTGTGAATTAAATCCCCTATGGGAAGTATAGTATGGATATTGCTGTCTTAGAGCTAGAATTAAATTCCTGATGTGCTTATAGGAATTGAGTCATTTCACAAATGTTAAATAGTCAGCAGTTAGGTGCTTCCAAATCCTTCAGGCGTAAACCCCTGCCCAAGTCTGAACCCTATGACTCAGCAGGAGGGCCTCCCTTAGCCTTTGGCATCCAAGGTGCCTGTGTAAATCATTCTACATTGATTCTAGACAGATTTCCTCTGTGTGCATCATCCATGCAGCAGTTACCAGAGTGAACCATGCCATTCAACCTCATCACCCTTTTGCACATTTACATTAACCCTGCTTTTGCTAATACCTTCAACAGAGCTTCTCTAAGTGACCTAAACCACGCAGACTTGTCCAAATCATCTGACAAAAGTCTGCCTGTGGCAGTAGACTGTGTGGAGGAAAACGTTATCTGTCTGAGCCCTCTTTAAAAGGGGAATGGTGATGGAAAGGCATTTTCTCACTGCAGCACTGTCTTTAGGAACTGCTCTGTTTTAATCATTAGTGTTCAGAATGAAATACTCTGGTTCTTCAGAGCAAGCTGCAAGCAGCACCCATTTCCTTTGGCCCAGGTCCAGGGAAGCACTTTAAAAGTTCAACAGGCATAACATTTCAATCTCAGTGAAACTGGTGGGATTAAAAGACATGCCTAAACCTAGGCAGTTGTTACAGCTCTCTTTGGCTTGTGGTACCCTTTCTAAATCAAAGCCTCAGGGTTGGTTTTTTTTCCTACAATGCAATTATTTGGAGATAATTATTTTTTGCTGAAGTATCTGGTAGGCTAAATTACTTTGCCCTCTGCTTTATCACTGCTGTATGGTTTTGTATAACTTAAGTGTTTGTTATCTGGGTTTGGACGTTGAATAGGTTTAGAAGAAAGGTTTAAGGTAATCCAAATAAACTCAGGTTTCTCTGTCAATAGAAGGGTTCATGTGCTTCAGAAAGGCCAAGACACTTCTTCCATTGTCCCTCACCACACTGCAGTAAGGTGGGAGTGCATTTACCTTCTGTATCTCCATAGAGCTCTGCAGGCTGACTCCTCATGTTATGCTGAGAGTCCTGAAACTGCCTCTGGCTCTAGAAGACCATCTGCACCATGGAACTCTTCAGCAGATTTCAGGGCTGGTGTTGCTGTCTCTGTAGTTACTGCCTTCTTCATGCATCAACTACTTTTCCTCATTCTGTCAGCTAATTAGTAACTTTGGCAGCTCTCACATGCAGTAAGCTCCTGGGCTATGTTCACCTTGACATAAATTCCTCACTGCTACTTCTTCCTTGCATAGAATTTTAATTCAGGCACAGTAAGATCTGCTCACATTTTAGAGTGCAGCATTCTGAGCTCCAAGGTTTTTGCTGGGAATTAGAGATAGGTTTAAAATGTCAAGTGGAGGAGGGCAGGTTGGGAATTTCAGGGAGTTTGGTTTGTTGGGTTTTTTTAAAAGATTGATCATTTAGTAATTGCAATAGTCTAGGAATGGAGTGAGGACACCACCATGTTGTGGCATTTAGGCAGTTACTAATTTCTAAGGAACTGCTGCAGCAATTTAGTCATACCAGGTTTATTTTAAGAGCTAATGAGAAGAAATGCTGTCTCCCATCCTTGTTGTTGGCACGCAGTGAGCAGGAGCCCCGGATCCCTGCGGGGGTGTGTTACCACAGCGACCAGCCCCTGCATCTGCAGCGGATGTGGGAGGAAGCGACCAGGCCTTCCCCATCTGCCCTTCAGACAGAATCTGCTGGCACCCTGCTTTCAGCTTTCAAAGTCCCTTGCAATTAGGATGAAAAGTCTTCAACCTGTTATGCAAATTACTTCACATAAGATCAAGCAGCTCTCAGATGCTTCCTGGGCTCTCTGATGACCTAATGTGGTGGTTATGATTTATTTCATCTCACTAAACATGAGCCAGCTCTGCTTCCTGACATCCTGTAACAAGAGGGATGTTGACTGTGCAAGCACAAGTCAGACTCACCGAATACGCTGAGCTGGAAGGGACCCACAAGGATCATGGAGTCCAGCTCCTTGTCCTGCACGAGGCCATCCCCAAGGGTCACACTCTGTGCCTGAGAGTGTTGTCCAAACGCTCCTGGAGCTTTTGCAGCCTTGGGACTGTGACCATTCCCTGGGGAGCCTGTTCAGTGTCCTACCACCCTCTGCGGGAAGAATCTTTTTCTATGTCCAACCTAGACCTAACCTAAACCTCCCCTGCCACAACTTCAGGCCATTCCCTTGGGTCCTGTCAATGGTCACTACAGAGAAGAGATCAATGCCTACAGAGGTAAGCACCTCTTCCGTGGGTTCCCATCAGGCAGCCTGTCAGAAACTGCTCAGATTATTCTCCTCTGAAAGGGCTGTTTGCCAGAGCTGTAGGTGTTTAAAGTGGTCCCAGGAGTCTTCTCTGTTCACATCCTCTCTTCTTTGTGCCTGCCAGCTCTTTTCCTCTCTTTCCTCTTCTGCTGAATGCCAGTAGTATGCATAGACCTGCCTTGCAGGACCGGGATTGGTCCAGAAATTTTTCAGGACTGCTTTGAGATATTCATAACGTACCAAATCTGGGGTTTTTTGGTCTGTAAGAAGCGTAGCAGTCTTTTAAGAAGCTACAGAGTCCCTATAAAATACTGGTTTGCTGATTCTCAAAGCTTTGTAGGCTTTGTTTCATGCCTGCCTTAGGGATATGCAGAAAACTGCTGCAGATTCTGGTTCAGTGTTGCAGCTGCAAGAAAACATAATTTTGAAACACCCACTGGATTACCAGCTCTTATTTTAGTGGAAATAGAGGGTTTATTTGAACCAGAAAATAGCTGTGCTTCATGACAAGCTATTTACCCATGCTGGCAGGTAGAGGACTGCAGCTGTTTGCACCTCACTGCATCCCAGCACATAAATCAGAGGTGGGGCTCATTACCACTGCAGAGCCTCCCTGCTAGTTCCTCTCTTGCTGTCTGCACTGGGATAATCCAGGTTTTAACATGAGTACAACATACTTTCCTGTGGTGGGATACACAGGAGCAAGCCACTTGCCAGCTGGAGTGAGTTCTACTTGGAATGAGGTGCTTTACCCTCCACTCTCGTGTTGCCTTGCCATCAGCATCTTTTTTCCTTTTCTGATCTGCTGACAAGAGCCACGTGCCCAGTGGGCCCTTAGTACCCTGCATGTGCTGGGACACCTTTACACCTCCTATCATCCTGTTCTATAAAACAATCCATGGGAACTCCTCATCTCTGCTGCTGGCAATCCAATAATCCCTTCTTTTCTTTATAAGCTCTGATAAACAAAAACTCTTTTTTTGTTGTTGTTTTGTGGAGACTGGCAGTTTCCACAACTGGAAAAGCTCTGTCTGATGTCATGCAACAATTCTTAACAGAATATGATAGCAAAGAAGGATTAAACCCACATTTGTTACCTAAAGGTTCCCAAGAGAAATATCTGCCCTTTCTCAAGTATTGTTTACAGTTATTTTCCTTTTAGACTAATTAGTTACAGTATTTTCTTATTGCTGTAGTCTTGATGCTAGTCAATAGTTACAATACAGTTAAGAAATAGTTAATAATAGGGCTGTCTTGAGAATGGTATTAATAATGTTCTTCCTTATACAAGTGATCCTGAGTCACTGGTGACAGCAGCTTCTCAAGCTGGCAGATGGTGTCTCTGTAAGAAAACATGTTTTCTTGCCTTGCCCATCAGTTCATTCCCAGACTGAGCAAAGAGAACTCAGTAGTAGCATCTGTTGATGGAATAGTTCCTGTTAAACTCCATCTGCATGCCAGCTCTAGGATGTTCAAACTGTGGTGTATATATAAGGTACAAAAGGTATAATTAGAATTTTGATGTATCACAAACTATAGTGGGTTTAGTTATGTAAGACGGACATTTCTGGACAGCTCTAAGAAGTAATAAAAAATCTCATGATTTTTGAGATGATACTCAGCAGTTGCTTTTTCAGCCTGCATTATTATTTGCACCCATGCAGTGCAAGATGTTGATTTTTAACTGATATGAAGCCAAGCCAGTTCTTGCACAGTGGCTGCATGGGAGCCTAACTTCTGAAGTAGAGGTTTCAGAGGTGAAGGGACAAAGAGAAAAGATCCTTGGGGCTGGAAGGGAGGATGAGGCCCCCCCCCAAGACAACGTGAGCCTATAATTTGGCCAAGCAGGTGCAGGCAGCCCCCAGCATTGTCACTAGTTGACAGCAGCAGGTGCCTTGCCATTGGCTTGAGGCCACCACACGGCGTGGGAAACCCACGCTCAAGCAGAGCAGCGGGGGGAACATGTGCCCCCACACCTTGTGCCCCACAGGGAGCAGTGCTCTGTCACTGGGAGACCCTTCCAGGCAGGTAACTCTGCTGTAGTTGTTCTTTCACATGAAACAAGAGCGTGCCCACCTGCCCTTTCGTACTGCAGAGGGGAAGGCCATCTGAGGCTGCTAATCTGGCTGATGGAACTAAACATGGGCTGCTGCTGAGCAGTGAAACCCTCTGGGCTGGGGCTGCATGCTGCTCTGGTGCCTCTCCCCTCCTCTGTACCTGAGAGATCACCCTGGTCTCCTCTCTCCCTTTCTGAATAGGAGAGGGTTGTCCCTAGTGCTGGCACATCCGAGGAGCAGTGTGGCATGCCACAGGGTGGTGTGGTATGCCAGCACAAGTGTTTTCCTAACTCAGGTGCATTCTAAAGTATTTTTGGTGGTGTAGGTTGTTGGGTACTTTTAACACTTCTGTGGAGCAGCAGAGCACTCACCAGGTGGGGAGTGCAGCAGCTTCCCTCCCTCTCGCCATGCTAACACAGGCAAAGTCATCTCTGGAGCACGGGTAATGCCAAAGCCCAGTAAGGATTTAGTGAACTGGCAAGGACAGGACATGTACCTTGGGCTAGGGGACTGCCTGCAGTAGACCTTGGGGGTCAGGTTCTCAGGAAAGGGAAGCTGCTAACAGCTGTGTGAGCTGCTGCAGCCAATAGCCAGCTTTTATTAAATCCTGTCTGGTGGAACAATCGCTGCAGAGGCAGCAGTATTTGCAATTTGAAAGAAATTAAAATGGTCATAACAACCCCCGTCTGTTTTAGGGAGGGACCAAAAACTAGGACATGCCAGCCACCAGCCCCCACTGGGGGCATCTCTTACTGATCACTGTGTGTTCAGAGATTTGTTCAGCAGACTTTTATGGCAGCAGACAGGAAAGTTTGCAACATGGGAAGTAGTGTTGTTACACAAACTAAATGGAATTTGTATAATCCTGACTCATCTTCGGTAGGTGGGGATAAATCAGATGTCCTTTTTCCAGCAGGAGATGCCAAGGACCAGCATGGAAAGTATGAGTGCTTGAAAGACTCCCTGGCCATGCCGGCCACAAACCAGCAAGGCGCCTTGATTTTAACTTTGCTTCCATTGTAGGAAGATCATCATGGGCAGCTTGGAATCAGCAACCATAGCCAGGCTGAGCTGCTGCTGCCACCCTCATCGGTGAGGACAGCATTTCCTGAAGTAAACAGAGGAAAAGTGGCAGAAAAATCATTCTTGGGGTTCCTTCTTCTTTTATTATGTGCTTATTCCATTTTCCAGAGTAGGCTCTGGAAAGGCAGAAGTGCAAGCAGAGCTGCTGCTGGTCCCAAATGCCTGTGTGCCCATTCCTGCACAGGGACAGCACCCCTTGTGTCACACAGCATTGTCCCCAGCACCCCCCTCCTCAGCTGTCCAGGTGCTAGCCCCGAGGGACCAGCAGGATGCCTGCCGAGCTGTGTGATTTGGGATGGATTTCTCAAGCTCATTGACACCCGGACCTATGCAGTGTCTCCCACTTCCTAAGGCCCTCTCAAAGCAAGGGTGCACCTGTGCCTGTTGTGTCTGTTCTCACAGACAGAACCCACTTGGGTACAGTGTCTTCTCTCACTTCTTGGTCTCCTCTTCCAAGAAAGCAGTGCCTGGAGCACACAGATGGTGTCTGCCCCTGCTCATGCCCGTAAGTCATGGCAGCAGTTGTCACACCTTGCAGGACCACGTATACATAAACTGCTGGCAGTTTCTGTCCTCTACTTCACTGCTTGAAGTGATGTATTGAGTAGTTTGGTGGGATATATACTCAGCTATACCAAGATTTTCTGAGGAAATTGTATTAGATAACATCTAGAACAGAATGTAAGTTGCAGCAACACTTGCTCTCTTTGTGTGGTTTGCAGGATCACTGCATGGGTATTACTCATCTCCCACCCCGTGTACAGGTTCAGCCCTCTCCTTTTGCTGGGTACATGCACAGAACACACAGCACAGGAGCTGCCGATGGCACCATCTGCAAAAACCTAATGGCTTATTCATTAAGCAGTGGGAAGCAGCACCACCACAGTCTAATCAGATATTGTATGATGAATAATTCAGAAATAATCCTCGTATAACTTGCATAAATATCAGGAGGAGGAAGGAAAAAGCTCCATACACATGGCACGTTAAGGGAACAAAACAGGCATTCTTCAATGTGCCAGGCTGCTGAGCTCCGTGGTACTGATGTTAATCATGCAGGTGGCTAATTCCTGATGAGGAACTGACTGAGGGGTTCTGGCCCAGCACTCAGAAGGTATTCATAAGTGGGAAAGAGCACAGTGTCATGGAAAATCCAAAAGTCCATCAGGCTTGCGTTCTGCAATATGCCTGTGGTTGTGTCGTGTTATGTAAGCAGCTGGGGGACTGAGTTTGGGAGGTCTGGCCTGAGGCTGTGCTCCTTGTGCTGCTGGAAAGATGGCTGTGATCAGGTGTGTGCTGTCCCTCAGCAGCTCCTGCCTGCACACCCTGAGCTGCTGGTCTGGCTAAAGTACTGGCGTGGTGTACTCAGCACTGAGTGACCAGTGCTCAGGGAGCCTCAGGGTGGTAGATGCTGTGTAAATGGAGTATACAGACAAAGTATTAGGGTACATATTTTTTCACCAGAGCCTGTAGTGACAGGGGAAGGGATGACTATTTTAAATTGACAGAGGGCAGGATTAGATTGGAAATAAAAAAGAAATTCATCCCTGTGGGGAGAGTGAGGCACTGGCAGATTGCCCAGAGGAGCTGTGGCTGCCCTGCCTCTGGGAGTAGTCAATTTCTCCAAAAACAGTACTCCTCTGCAGAAGAAATGCCTTTCCAGCTTTTGACAATCATCAAGTCATAAAAGCTTTTCTGTTTCATTTTTCCTGTTTCATATCTAGAAATGCTTGGGCTTGAAGGCATGCTTTTGCCAACAGATGTAAGCCTGTGACAGTGCCTTCAGCTGTCTGCCTTGAACACCAGTGTCACCGCTTGGCAGCTGGAGGATGAGCCAGCAAGCGCTGCAGGCATATGGCCTGTGTACCACTGTGCAACACTGAGTCTCATACATGTGCAGATTTTGAGCAAAGCCCTTCTTTTCCCACTTTTCCCATTTTCATACTATAGTTCATATGTGGGTGAGTGCCTGAGGTGCGCGCGCTCTGCTCTTGCCTGTTCAGAGGAGCTGTGGCCTCTCAGCACGGCACAGCACGGTGTTACCTCATACCTCCCAGTACTTGCGGAAAAACTGAGGCATTGACTGTAACTGCTCACAAACAGAACTGTTTTAAGCCCATGATCCTCACTAACCAACTCTGATTTCTTTGAATAATGCTTAGTTTGCTCTGGTTTGTTAACAGACAGAAAAAAGGTGTAATTAAGCCCTGACAAATCCTCTTGACTTTGTATTATATCTGAATCAACATTTCTTTTACAGATGATTAAAAATGGGAGTCTCTTGTTGTTCAAGACATTGCAGTATTTGGGCTTTTACAGTATTCAACGTCTTGAGAGTCGTTAGGGTTTCTCACTCTTCATGTTACTTGGGTATTGCAAATGTTCACTCTGTAGTTGAAGACTATCTCCTTGCAGATGGATAACACGAGTTGCCAACTTCCATGAACACGTTCTTTAAATCTGGGGGAAACTGCCTGTTGTGGAGATGTTTCACAGCTCTGGGCAGTGTTTGTATATCTCTCCCTACCAAAGTCCTTCATCTTATCTCCTATGAGATCACCTTCTTTTAATAAGTCTCATCATTTTAAAAAGTAATCTTGGGGGTTTTAGTCCAAAATGTAATAAAATACATATTTTAATAACCAGGAAAGGAACATGATTTTTCTTCCCAAGAAAATACCTGAAGATTAGTGATAGGAGCATCTGAAAATGGGGAAGTTTAATTGTAAGCTGGTTTTAAAATATTGAATGTTTAAAGATACATCGTTAAAGGCAAGTACCACTGCATTCTAAAAAGTGATAAAAAGAAAAAATACAAGTATTCTAAAACAAGAAATACAAGCTTCTGCTCTGCTCTTGTTGATCACATATTACAAGAAATTTTATGGTGAGAAAAGCAATGGAATTAACAGACACTATTAAGCATTTGCCAGAAGTTGTAAAGCTATTACTCTGAAAACAAATTTAGGATTGGAAATATGAAATCTGTATTTTACTCTTCTGGCTTAAGTTAAGCATGTTTTGCTAGCTAGAAAGAAAATATTCTGTTATTGTCCTCCCCAAAAGTAGGAAGGACAAAAAAGGCAGTATTTTTTCTGACATAAGAAAATCAAATGTAAATTGACTTCAGTTTTTATTGTGTCAATCCACCTGCAAAATCCTCTTCAGCCCCAGCACATCTTTAATGTGCAGAAGCTCTGTTTGATGCAGTTAAAATTGATCCCTGTACAGAAGGCACGAAATGAATACACCACTCTTTAGAGTTCTGAATTTCAAGAGCTTTAGAATCCTTAGAAGTTAAATAATTAAGAAGTTATTATTGCACTCAAGTTCAGCATTCACTGTAGCAGTGTTCTGAGTTGGCAGCACTCCTTTGCTGACTGCTCAGAAGGAACAACAGGCCACACTGCAGGCATTTCTTCAGGAAAAGAAAAGGAGGGGCTCAAGATTTATGTGGTTCCCAGAGAAAGAAGGATGAGTTATGGGACTCTGCAGGTGTCAGCACAGGTGACCAGGAGATCCCATCTCAGAGCTGGAGTCCAGCTGCAAGGATCCACAAGTGACGGTTTCACTGGCTGGGATGGAGATTGTCCACGCAAGGACAACAGCGTTGGGGACTTTGAACCCGGCTGCTGAAAAGCCAAGTATAAAACAGGATAACTTAAACAAGGAGAATTTCTTCCACCACAGGTTCAAAGGATTATGTGGCACGGTGTCTGGGGGAGTGAACAGGACCTCTGGTCTAAGACTTCAAAGCCAAGACATAGGGTCAACATGCCAAAATCTCCTCCCAATGCAGAAGTGACTGCAGGGACACTCCTGGTGCTGAACCTGTTATTTTGTGTGCTTGAATTAAAAAAACACCGGACAAGTGCTATCAGCCTGGCACAGCTTGTAAAATATACTTTAAATTCTCTTAATTTTACATTTTTAAAAGTCAGATACTTTGAGTGACAGACTTTTTCTCCCATGGAGATGTGAAGGACACCTGGCTGGAAGGAAAACAAGTAGATTTGTGTGAAAGGCAGCACATGCAAGGACGTTTGTGCCATGTATGAACTGTGAAATCAATTAACATTTCAGATATTAATACCAGAGTAGTAGTAACAGCTGCTATCTTCTTTGTGCTATTATGCAAGCTGACCACAGAAATTCAATGTAAGTAAAGAAAGTGTAGTTTTCACTTCTTTAATCAAATCAGTTTACTGGTGAATTGGGAAGAAATAGGCGTTGTAATTATCATGGCCTAATTCTACAAGTCACTTGCAGGATGAGCCCAAGGCTTGTGCAAGCAGAATTGCATGGCCGTTCTTGAACATTAAAACTAGTGCACAAATCCACTTTTATATAAATCCTAAAATCGATTTATTATATTCAAGTTCTAGAAAATTGTCAGACTCACCGATTGCCACTGCTGACAATCAGTAGAACCTGTGTTTTGCTGCTGTTTTGGTTAATTGGAGTAAGTTAGAATTTTTATCTGGAGGTGGGATTGGAGCAGCCAGGGTATGGCCCGATGGGTAGTTTCCTGCCCTACCAATACCTGCGGGCACAGCTTCTGGGGTAGCTTCCCAGAAGATGTGCTTGTGCAGAATGCCTTTGGGATTCTGCTGCCTTCCTAACAGGCTCGTAAGAGATGTTAATACAACAGTATTATTTTATCTAGAATATTTATTATACTGTATGCTCATAGCATAAATTTCAGACGGATGTTATGTATTTAAAGCCATTAGTATGATTCAGTAAAGCGATTCGCGTGCAAAACTTTACATTCTGAAAATGGTGCTCCACGGTGTAACAGAGAGAGGGCGGGATCTCGTCCTGCCGTTCCTAGCAATGGCGATGCCGCCAGGATGCTGCGCAGCCAACAAAGGCGGCTGGTCAGAGGCAGCGCACGGGCCGCAGGCGCTGTGCAGGCGGGCCCGAGAGTGCCCGGGCAACGGGGTGTGGAAGGAAAGGCAGCATCGCTCCGGGACACGGTTCCCGGCCGCGCCCCGGGACCTGGGGGGTGACCGCGGCCGGGCCCAGGCACAGCGGCCGCAGCGCCGGCTGAGGGGCTGAACCGCCAGAGCTGGCAGCGTGTGGCTCCTCCCGTCCTTTGTTGGCCTGGAACCGGAGCAGCGGCCGCGGGCTCTCCCCCTGGCTGCCCTTCGAGGCCTAAGGCGCTCGGGCACGGGGAAAGCCCGGCGTGCCCCGGGCAGCATCTCCCACGGCACCCGGGCGGCGCCGGCTTCGGCGCGGGGGAAATCGGCCCCGGCGGCCGGCGCGGTTCCGCCTGCCGGCACCGCTCGGAAACCCCCCCGAGCTGCCCGGGCTGCGGGAGGCCGCGACCCGGCCCCGGCCCCGCAGCGCTCGGCGGTCCCGCAGCCTCCCCGCCCCCGCCCCTCTCCCGGGAGCCGTTCCACACGGA
>VZSE01014405.1:54730-103785 GCA_013398275.1 Promerops cafer | reverse complement strand
GCATGGGGACCGGAGGTTGCATGCTATGGGGTAGCTTCCTCCCGGCCCGGCGGCGGCCGGAGCCCCGCGGGCACCCGTGCACGGACTGCCCGGGATGGCGGCTCCGGGCCGGCCGGTCGGGGGCGGATCGTTCTCCCCGCCGCCGAAGGGGCCACGGCCTCTCCTCCCCGGCCGTCCCCAGGGCTCGCAAGGCCCGCTCGGACAAAGCCAATTCGGGCCGGGAGCGCGCAGACCCGCGGGGAGGTGCCCGGGGCCGCGGCAGCCCGGAGGGAGGGAGCGGCACCCCGGACCGAGGGGCCGAGGGAGGGCCAGCCGCCGTTGCGGCCGCAACAGCCTGTGTGGGGAAGACGGGCCGAGGCAGCGGAAGAACATAGTGGTTCTCCCCAGAACGGGGTGGGGATGAGGGATGCGAAGAAGGTGTCTCCGCAGGGAGGGGTGCAGGGTTGTACCCGAGACCTCTGTTCAGTTGCAGGTGCAGCCAGGGGCAGAGGGGCTTTGCCGGGGTCGCCCACCCGCCCGGAGGGAGCCCTGCAGAGCAGCATCTCCCGCAGCCTCCGAGAGGAGGGGGTTTCAGCGCGTAGGCGGAGGTGGTTACTGGTGTTCCCAGAGCAAGGGTGAGTAGCCAAGAAGAGCGGGGTAGCTGCTGTCTCGGTCTGGGCGCCTGTCAGCCATGCAGGAGGAAGGCCCTTGCGTGGCCGAGGTGAAGGGGAGCGGGCAGGAGCAGAGCGGCCACGGGCACAGGTGGGTGCGGACCCCCGGAGCGGCGTGGGCACCGCAGGGGGCCGAGACCCTCCTGGCCAGGCATCGCCTGAGAGGCGCAGGGCCGAGCAGGCGGTCGGTCCGCACAATCTCTGCGGGGTGGGAGCTGCGCAGAGCCTGACCGGGCCTCCCCAGCCGGCGGGTGCAAGCCGGGGGGGGCTGCCCAGCCGTGGGGCTGCAGCTCGCTGCTTCTCAAGGCCTCCAGCATAGCCGAATAGCAAAAGAAAGAAAAAAAACAGTGTAGCAGCCAAGTCAGTGCTGCGAGGAGGGGGCAAAGGAACTATTTTGTAGGCATCTTGCTGCTGCGGAAATGGATTTCTTGAGGGGAGGGAGGCGCTTTTGTGGGTACTGTGTAGTAATGCTGCTCAGCGCACAGAAAATGCCACTCGGGCAGCCCCAGATGGAAAGACGAGTGGGGAGGGCAGATGGGAGAAGCCCTTGATCGGGCACCCCATGGCCGTGGGCACGAGGGGGCAGATGTGACGTGTGTGAGTAGCCACCCCTCATCTGGGGGAGCAGAGGGGCAGCAGCCCGGGTTAGCAGCCTGTCTCCCAGGGCTGTGGCCGAGCCTGCCTGGTGCTGCAAGAGAGATCCTATGAGGATTTTTATTGCGGTCTCTTTGTTAGCCTCAGACAGGCACGCACACACAGCTCTCAGCCAGGTTGTGGGAGGTAAGTGGGGGAGGCGAGCAAGGGAGCGTGCGGGGGGCTCTGGGGAGCAGGGGCTGCGTGGGCCGGGCAAGAGGGGAGCCGGGGCACAGGGCTGTGCCGGCCCCGCGCCACACAAAAACCAGCCCCTGCGATTTTCAGGGTCTTGTTGGCAACTCAGCGAGAGTTGCCATAGCTTTTTATGTAGGGTGACCAGAACCGGCTGGAACTGGTTTGAGGCAGATCAGCTCCTGAACACAATGCAGTCACTGAGCTACTACACTGGGATAGCTTCCTCCCTTCATGGCAGCCAAAAGCAGAGAAGCTTGCAGAAAGACACCATCCCAAAACAGTATGTGAATGCACACTTTAGACACACAGCACTGGTATGTGGCTAACGTAGTCATAAAGGGTTCTGTATGTAAATGTACATATTTGTAGTAACTGAGATTACTTTGGCTTTTTGTGCCTTTTTATGCTTAAGAAATGGGCAAGAGCTGAGATTTATGACCCTTACTAAAATAGTTTTGCTTTGCAAGGGTGGGACACTGGTTATGCAGTCTATTTTAAAACTAAACTAAATAAAACGGATTGAATTATTTGTAATTGTAGTTATACTTGTGACTGAGGATGCTTTGCATGCTGTTTCATTTACAGGGTGCTGTCTTGTGGTTTGCTTCCTTAGGAAACATTAATGGGGGGGGCTTGCTGTGCCTTTCTCTAAGGCCAGAAGGAAACAATATTGTTGTAGAATTGTGTGTAAAAGCATTGAAAAGATGTTGTAAGGCATACTCGTTTTCTCTTTTTTTTTTTCCTTGTAGGCCTATTGATTGGGGCTGCCTTTAACCCTTTGGTGTTTGCAGAGGTAATGCGGCTGTGGCAGTAACTGAGCACTGGCTAAAAAAATCTCTCAAAGGTCAAGGTTCACAAGGTGAGACATGGTGGTTTGGGCTGAATAGAACAATAGTGTGGAGGTACATCCTGATTGCACACTTGGCACATTAGGAAGGAGACAATTGTTTAAGTGTTACTGAAGAAATGCTATTAAGGTCCTCCAGTTTTAATAGGATTAAAGCTATTATTTGTAAAGACTTACTGATATCTTGGCTAAATACAGTATTTTCATTGAAATATATCCAGATATACGTTTTTTTCCACAGTGTAGTGATACGGAATAGGCCTCTGAATGACAATCATGAATTGTGGACCCGTTGTAGCAGGGAGCTGTTCTGTGCTGTATTAGAGACTCACACATACAGAATTTGCTGTCTGATTATTTACACGTTATTGTTTGACCACATCTCAGTGACCCAATACTTGGTTTTTAATTACGGTCTTCGGTGTTAAACATGTACTTAATATCGCCTACAGAGAAAAAACCTGTGCAAAAGGAATAGTATGGATGGCTTTTCTTAAACTGTTGTAACCTGGGGAGGATTTTGCAGCAGCCAAGTGGAAAGATGTATTTTGGGGGGCTGGATGGAGCTCCAGTGGTGTGAATTATAATACTGTGCATAGGAAACCGGATGGGCAGTGCAGCAGCTGCAGAGGGTTGACTGCTTTTAACTCAAAGCAATGGATAATGGATAGAATTTTTAGTTTTTCTTTCTCAACTAGAAAATATAAAATGTGTACTTAGATTTGAGCTGACATTTTTATCTTATAGTGAAATCTGAAGGATTCAGAGAGAGGGAGAGGGGCAGAGAGAAGGAAGCAGTAATGAATCTAGCAAAGGGAAGAACAAAGGCTTTTAGAGCTTGCACAGTGGATCACTAAACATTTTGCCTGGGGGATTCTTTTGCTAGAACTGTTACTTCCTATAACAGGAAATCAGCAACTCTGGAATCCTAACCAGTGTGATTTTTTAAAAAATCTTCCCAGTCCTGGCTGTGTTAGCTGGTTTGGTAATCTACAATCAAGATAATATGGAGGCAGAACATTGGAAATACTCTGTTGTGATGTGAAATGAGGATACTTTCCTCTGCTCAGCAGAATAGACAGTCCTAAAAGCCTTGAGAGGTTGTGGATACTGGGTAAGTTGTGTGCTGGCTGCTGAGGCAGGGTGACAATACAAGGAAACCTTTTTGTTTCTGACTGCAGTAGATTACATAAGGCACTGAGCTATTAATTGTAGAAAAGTGAAAATAGCAAGCTTACGTTTGGCCTGAAATTCTGGGTTTGTGAGCTTTACTGCAGCTGTGATGTGTTGTTTTCCAGGTTTGATAGAGCAGTGAGTAGCTTGTGGTGGAGCAAAATGCCTGACAGATCACTGTGCTGATTGCTGCTTCTGTTCTTCAGCATCGGGATGCAGAGGGTTTATATTTGACTATAGACGTCTGTAGTAGAATGATGCTTGCTAACAGGAATTCATGTTGCATGATAGGAATAGGATCTCTTCCTGATGAGGATGCATGTTCTTTTCCAAGTGTCAGCTAAAATTCATATATTACACAAGAGTATCTTTTGGGATTTTTTTTCCTTCTGCCAGAATAGTAGGCAGCTTTGAAATTTTAAGTTCTCGGATTGTGACAAAATTCCTTGAATCTGTTTTGCTTGGGTTTTTGAATGCTATCTGTATTATGAATTTTTATTTTTAGCAAAGGAGATTTTGAATTTGCAGGGATTTTTGTTGGCTGTAAGATGAGAAAACTGAATAGATGGAGTCTGCGGTGTTCTTGGTGAGTTGTCTTTTTGCAGTCTAGTAATATTTGTAAATGCTCTTCATCAGGAGATTTGGATTGTGCACGCAGGCCAGCTTTCCAGGAGCAAATGCTAATGCTGGAGGGCTGGTCTTCTGTATCAGCACCCAGGATCTCATTTTGCATTGGTCTCAGTTATTTGATCTCCAGAATGAGGGTAAGGATTTATCACATTCCAAGTCCCTTTGGAATGAATTGACTAACTGCTGTTTTCCTAGCCACATGCCTGTGTGTTAAAATGCAAATATGCAGCAGAGTACCGGGAATATATGTTCAGAAAAACCCAAACTTGACCCTAATGTTCTCGGGCCTGCTTGTTGCCCTGATGGGCCCTGCCTGGCTGGGAGAGTTCTCTGGGAGGCTGCAGCTGCTCATGCTGTGCTTGGGCCACAATTGCCATCCACTTCAAAAAAAGTGCCTTAAAGGAAAGAGGTGGGAAGCTTGTGCCATTTAGAATGTAATTTGAGTCTATATTAGTTCGGGAATCTCAAAATTCTCTTAGTCGTTGTTGTGCATCTGAATTATTCACGTGTTACTGCCCCAGCCTATTTTACATATAGAAGTACAAAATTAAGCCATGATTGTGATTAATTTCTAAGTAGGCTGCAAAAAGAATGGTATGTAGATTTCCCTGCTTTTCAGGAAGTCATCTCTGTTTTAGGAGGGATTTGGGAAGTTGCTAGACCCAAACCCTGGCCTGAATCTCTTGATAAATACAGGTGGTTTTCATGTGGCCAGTTGTAGCTGGGGATGGTCTGTTCAGCCCCATGTTGTGCATAAGGAGATTCCTTGCTCATGTGTTGAAACACCCCTGTTCCTTTTGCCAACGAAAGGCTGATTGTCCTGAACTTTGAACTAGCTGTGTGTGGTTCCCTTCAAGCTGTGCTAGCCGTGGTTCAGACTCAGAAGATTCCCCTCTTCTTTCCCTTCTTGTTTTCTCACACCCAAACAGAACCTGAGGTACCCAAAAATTGATGTGTTGGATTACAGGATGAGGCTCCTAAGGAGTCATAAACTACAAGTAACACTATTTTGGCTGTCAGACTGGTGGGTTAAGTCTTTTATACATTGAGTCTTGAGCATGGAAACAGATTGGATTTTCCCCTTTTTTGAAGGCAGGTAGATATGGTGTATAATATAGAAAAGGTAGATTCTTGGGATAAATTTTAACTGTGAAACACCCCATACTTCACAAAGATGTTTACATTAGGATTGGCATGACCTTACTGATGCTGTGGATGCTAAATGGATGCCAAATAAGACCTTTATCCTGAGAAATCAAAATTGCTAAGAGAAGAATTACTTTGCATTTTTCTGTTGTATATTACAAAAGGAATTTCTGTGATTTGTGGGAGCGGGTATTTGTCTGGGTTTCGCAACAGTAGCAGGTCATGGGCTCTTTGAAAGTGAAAAGGAACCTCTATATTATGTATATGAGCATGAGAGCCTTTGCTGACTGTGGTTGGAGTGGCCTCTCGCACATCCCACTTGCCTGCTGAGTATGTCAAACCAGGCGAGGCTGTGATTGGAGATGTGGTTCCCATTTCCTGGAGAAGGTTTTGTGGTTAGATTAGCATATTGCTTTGTCTGTCTTTACAGCGCTTGGCTTTCAGAGCAAATGACTGGAAGTGTAAGTCAGTCATAATTATTAATAACCAATGAACTGCTCTTAATCTGTGCATTAGGATGAAGTTTGCCTAATGTTAGGGTATATGTTACTGTAATTCTGATTGAATCCCTTATGTCTTCTCTACCTGATGAAATTTCTTGTCACAACAATACAGAAACCAAAACCCAAAAAAGTATGGTTTTATGCTGGTTAGGCTGGTATTGCTCCCTGGGCAGGCGTTTTGTTCCAGAATGAGCTTGATGTTACTTTAGGCATCATTACTCTTGTTTGGAAGTGGAGTAATTATTCCAGATCGCTGGAATTTTGCTCTGGAGTAGTGTGTCTGCCTGGGAATCAATAGAAGTAATGGATTAATTTCCGTATGTGGCTATACCAGAACCAAGATGCTGCCACGTGCCAGACCCTGAAAAGAGGTATCTCCGTGTTCTCTCCGTGTTCTCATTTCACAAAACTGCAAAGAATGCTGGTGGTTTTGGAAGAACATGCAAAAGAAAAGGTCTCCATCCTAAAGGGTGTGCAGTCCACAAATGTATGTAGTACAAACAGTGGTAAAAACAAGAGTTTAGGGCAGATAAAGGAATGTAAGTCACAAGAACATGAATGCCATAGGAAGATTAAATTTGGTGGTTTTCCTGTCTCCTTTGGTAACAAATGGACTTGCTGCTGAGGGGAGCTGAAGTTGAGTAATTGTCTGAACAAAAGCAAGGAGTTAGATATTTAGGTGGGATTTGAAGGCAAAGGGTAGGAATTCAGTAAGGCAGAAAAGATGGTCTGATCCAGTTAAAGCAATTGTATAAAGTTGTTAGACTTGTGGTTTAGCTATTTGGAAGATCGGGGTGAATAGGAAGGTGAGTGTCAAGGAGAAAGAGTTGGTTGGTTCTTCAAAGGTTAAGGATTAAAAAAAAGAGTAAAAATTGAGCATGCAAGACCATGCTTGTGATCCAGAAATTATAGAAGCCTTCATGCACAGGTAATATTAATTGGAAAAGTATCGGGAAGGGAGGAGGATTATTTGCCATTTCTGGAAAGCTTGAAGCTGTTCTTGTACCTGATAGACAAAAATTAGGGGTCTGAGCAGTTTGGCGATGGGACCTGGCTGGGAGCTGCCAGGATATTCTATTTCCTTGTCTTCATTAGGCTGTTGAACTTCCCCAGAGCTATTCTAATTGGAGTGTTTACAATTGCTTGGCTTTACCCAGAAAAGTACCTTTTAATCTCAGCAACAGCTTCTAGGCAGCTTGGTCTTTCTGGGGAGAACGCTGGGCCTAGTCTGCAGGTGTCCTGAAGCCAGAGCTACAAGATAAATCTGACTTCGAAAGCAAGAAAAAATGTGTGTGTTTCTCTGGTGTGTCCCCCCATCTCAAGGGAGAACATGAAAGGGTAGGTTTGTTTTTCCTCATATGGCTACAGTCTTTCCACCTGGAACAGGTATAGATACAGGGGTTGAGGAGGAGTGATAACAATTCCATGCAGTAAAACAAAAAGTCAGTTCTTCAGAACCAGCTGTTTGCTTCTAAGTCCTGCTTGTCCTGCTTGCTTCTTCTACTGTCAGAAGAGAGTTCTCATGGTCTGGTTCTTGTTTTGACATAATTCCCCAAGTGAGTGCTTCACTGGAATGTGGTATTAGGTGAACTGGAGTAAAAGGCTGACTGAGAGAAGCAAGGCAGTGGAACAGACAAGGAGTGCCTTGCTTTGGCTAAAATCTGTGCCATGTTCTTCATGCTGTTTATAGGAAATATTTGGGGAGATGTGTTTCCAAAGAAACAACACTGTAGGAAGTCATGCACACATGCTTTGGGAAAGCATGAACACAAATAAACCACTGCTGGTTCACCCCCAGAACTTACTTTCAGTAAGATGCTGATGCACAGATACAGGGGTGGGTGTTGTGACTGAAGAGATTCAGGGAAACCATGTAGTAAGGGTATATTCAGAATCTGTTATTTTAAGTTTTTAAGACTCGTTATCTTCCCAGAAGTTCTCTCAACCACCATCAGAAAAACAGAACCCAGAAGCATTTTACCTCACTGCTTTGTGGCTCCCTAGCTGTGTAATTCTATTGGCCATATCCAGATTTTTTCCTTGTTACTTTTATCATTGAGTGATAAGTAAGCAAAGTAATGCTTGAATTTTAAAATAAACTGGTTTTCTGTATAACTTCTCTCAAGCATTCTCAGAGCACTTTTCAAAGAAATTCCAGTTCCTGGAAAATCATGATTTCCTAGGGAACTAGGAGCTTGCCTTTTTTCCTCTTCTGAAGTATTTACAGGCATCATGTTGGCCCAGAGAAGGAATAGACTCAGAACTTGTCTGGCAGCCAAGTTGTCGGTTGATTTTGATCTTGGATAAAAGGTGGAGTTTTATCCTTAAAGGAAAGAGTTACTAAAAGGTTTGTGGAGGAAAAAAAAATGGGAGGAATATGGCTGCAGAGTCCTGGCAGTTGTGGTGGAAACATAGTTTATGTACTGAATCTTAAGGTGGGTGCCCTGGAATAGTGAGGAAGAGATTAATAAAATGGCCACGTGAGAACTTCTCTTCCTTGATTATCACAACTGACCATGTTTGTCTCCCTTTTTCTTTAACTTTGATTGCTTGAAAAGTTTGAAGAATGAGAGAAGTTCTTGATAAGGGCAGCAGTAGTTCTCAGTAAAGGTCAGCCGTGTCTCCTCTGCTGGGCAGCTGTGATCTTAAACATACTTGGAGGAATTGTGTAAGCAGGCTTTAATTCATTGTTATGGGTAAATGTTAATTAAACTCCAAGATATGTAATTAGAGGAAGTTTCAGACTAAGGAGACTATCTCTTTTTGAGTGTATGCAACAACTGTAAAAAGACACCTATGGAAAAATGTACAACCAGAATGCAACTAATTAGTATCCCAGATTACGAGAAACTGTGTCAAAGCTTTCTGTCAGTTTACATGGATTTGATATGCTTTGGTATATGCAATCTTTTTCATTTAAAGCTCATACAAACTTGCTTTGTGATTTTGATACTATGCATGCATCTATTTTTGTATTAAGGACTTCATAAGTTAGACAAAGGGCCCAAAACCATTAAGTGAACTGTGTAAACAAATTTCCAAACCCTTCTATATTTATTTGAAGCTGTTTCATGAAATGTCTGTGTCTGTTCCAGTGTCCTTGAAAAATTGCCTTCTCATAGTTGCCTTCTCATAGTCCACAATGACTTCCAGGTAGCCAGTGTTGATGAATACCTAAGTCTTACAGATGTTTAATACTTTATACTTCATTCTTTTCAAGAAGACTCCTCAGATTAATAGTGCAACTGTTAAGGGAAGTCCAGACTTCAGAGAAATTACAAGTGTCTCGTGTTATTTTTATGTGTGTCTAGGTATTTTGCTGTCTGGGTGGGTGAGGATAGGAGGGAGTAGAGGAGAGGGAACAGGAAGAAAGTCACTGCAATTTGGGCCCAGAATAAAATTGCCAGGTTACCATCTGTGGAATTTATTAATTACTATTGTTCTTGGTGTAATAATTCAACTGTACACTTGGACTGGAACACTGTTCTGTAATGTATAATCTCTGAAAACATTACTTCAGAAGTGAAATAACACTTCTTTGCATGGCAGATGTGAACAAGCGCTTGTTTTGTATAAGACTGTGCTACTAGAGCTTGAAGTGATGACTTTCTGCTTATTTTACAGATTTGCTTACAATCAAATACATGGCCATGGGGGATATGAAGACCCCAGATTTTGATGACCTTCTTGCAGCCTTTGACATACCAGACATGGTAGATCCCAAAGCAGCTATTGAATCTGGACATGATGACCACGAAAACCACATAAAACAAAATGCTCACGCAGATGAAGACTCCCATGTCCCATCATCATCTGATGTTGGGGTGAGCGTCATTGTGAAAAATGTGCGTACTATTGATTCTTCCGAAGGTCTGGATAAGGATGGCCACCATTCCACAGGCAATAGCTTGCACAATGGTTTCCTAACGTCAGCAGCTCTTGAGAGTTACAGTAAAGATGAAGGGAAATCACTTAAAGATGATGGGTCAGCTTCTGAGACTACACTGAAGGATTCAGCTTTCAACCAGTTCAGCCCAATATCAAGTGCAGAAGAATTTGATGATGATGAGAGAATTGAGGTGGATGACCCCCCAGATAAAGAGGACATGCGTGCAAATTTCAGAGCAAATGTCTTGGCAGGATCTCTATCTCAGCAGGAATATGACAAACTAAAGGCACTTGGAGGGGAGAACTTAATTAAATCTGGAATCACCGTTTCAAGTAGTATAGATAAAAATAAAACTGCTAAACGAGAGACAGAGACGAACTCCATGAATTTAAGTGTCTATGAGCCCTTTAAAACTCGAAAAACAGAGGACAAGTTACTAAAAGACAATTCTGAGAAGCTTCTTGAAAACAGGGTACTTGATGGAAAACTGAGTACTGAAAAATGTGACACAAATCTTGCCAGCATTTCCCAGTCCAAAGCAAAGTCATCAGCAAAGCTTTCATCCTGCATCGCTGCAATTGCAGCACTGAGTGCTAAAAAGGCAGCTACAGATAGCAGTAAAGATTTACAGTCTAATTCAGGAGAGACTTCTCCATTACCAAAAGACATGAGTGAAAGTCCCCAGGCTATTGAAAAATCTCCTGAGTCTCAGAGTCTCATTGATGGTGCTAAGAAGCCGTCTGTCAAACCACCCGACAGTCCCAGAAGCGTCTCAAGTGAGAACAGTAGCAAAGGGTCTCCATCTTCTCCTGCAGGGTCAACACCAGCAATTCCTAAGGTTCGCATAAAAACCATCAAGACTTCTTCCGGGGAGATCAAGAGAACTGTTACTAGAGTGTTGCCAGAAGTTGATTTGGACTCTGGTAAAAAGCCAGAGCAGAGTGCTTCCATGGTAACCTCCATGACATCTCTCCTGTCCTCACCAACTTCTGCTGCTGTTCTCTCCTCTCCTCCCAGAGCTCCTCTGCAGTCCTCAGTTGTCACCAATGCAGTTGGATCTGCAGAACTTGCCCCCAAACAGGTCACTATCAAACCCGTGGCTACTGCCTTCCTGCCCGTTTCGGCAGTGAAAACTGCAGGTTCCCAAGTGATCAATCTGAAGCTGGCTAACAACACCACAGTGAAAGCGACTGTCATCTCTGCCGCGTCCGTGCAGAGCGCCAGCAGCGCCATTATCAAAGCTGCCAATGCCATCCAGCAGCAGACAGTCGTGGTGCCAGCATCGAGCCTTGCCAGTGCCAAACTTGTGCCAAAGACAGTCCATCTTGCCAACCTTAACCTTTTGCCTCAGGGTGCTCAAACCACCTCTGAACTGCGCCAAGTGCTAACAAAACCCCAGCAGCAAATCAAGCAGGCAATAATTTCTGCAGCCGCCTCCCAGCCTTCGAAAAAAGTGTCTCGAGTGCAGGTGGTGTCATCTCTACAGAGCTCTGTAGTGGAAGCATTCAATAAGGTGCTGAGCAGTGTCAATCCTGTACCAGTTTACATCCCAAACCTTAGCCCCCCTGCCAATGCCGGAATCACGCTACCAACACGAGGTTACAAGTGTTTGGAGTGTGGCGACTCATTTGCTCTTGAGAAGAGCCTGACCCAGCATTATGACAGGAGGAGTGTGCGAATTGAAGTGACTTGTAATCATTGTACAAAGAATTTAGTTTTCTACAATAAATGTAGTCTCCTGTCCCACGCTCGTGGGCACAAGGAGAAAGGCGTCGTGATGCAGTGTTCCCACCTGATCCTAAAACCAGTCCCAGCAGATCAAATGATAGCATCTCCTTCCAGCAATACTGCTGCGGCTGTGCTCCAGAGCCCAGGGGGAGCTGGCACGCACTCCGTAACAAAGATCCAGACTGGCTTAACTGGGACAGTGATCTCGGCCCCTGCGAGCTCTCCTGTCATTCCAGCTATGCCGCTAGATGAAGATCCATCGAAACTCTGTAGACATAGTCTAAAGTGTTTGGAGTGCAATGAAGTTTTCCAAGATGAGACATCTCTTGCAACTCATTTCCAGCAGGCCGCAGACACAAGTGGACAAGTAGAGTATCCTATGTTTACATTCCAATGTTTCATCTATAAGCCTAGGAGACTTTGGATATGTTTTTACTTTCATTTAGCTGTTAATTATCTGAACCTCTGTGATTAAAATGATAAACGATAACCACAAAAAGTCTTGCAAGCACTTACATAGTGAATGTCAACACTTTTTAAATAAGACTTTTTCTTAGAATTTTTTTAGGCCCTGAAGTCTGAAATTTACACTGTATCTTTTTGTTAAAATTTAGCGTTAGCTTTCTTACAACTGAACATTATAACACAGAAAATAATAATGGGTTTTACTAAAAGTATGTTAATGTTTCTTTGCGTGCTTTGGAATTTGACTAGCCTGTGGAATCCACTTAATTGGCACCCTCATTAACAGCCCGTCTATTCAACCTGAATGATAGCTTTAAGTGATCGATTCTCGATTGGGCTTCAGGTTTTAGAGTTTTCACCAAGTGCCCTAAGTGAGCGAGGCATTCCCCTCATGTGCAGGGAGGGACTCAGGCAGTGACAAATGGCACACTGACTACTGACAGGAATGCTGCTGTTTGCCTCAGCTCTTCCTCAGAAAGTGCAAAGTGCTGTTCTCACTTGCACGTCTTCCTTTCTGTGTGACCATTGGTTTAGTTGGTTGGGTTTCTTTTCCTCTTACAAATGCTAATGAGTTCAACATAAAAAACATTTGAAAATTCTCTACTAATGTATGTGGCCTGACCTGAAAGAAATACGTCATTCAATAAAACTTAATATTAATCAGTGTGCGATGTATTTTATAATCCTGGCAGAATGAAGGTGGTTAATTAAATGATATGGTTGGATCTCTGTTGGGGTGTGCCAATTAAAAGGGATTCTGGTGTGTTTCAGAGCATTCAGGTGAGCTTGGTGCTCCAGCTTCTTGCTGCGGGGGAAGCTGAAAACCTGCAAGCATGCTCAAGACAGGAATGCCACAGGAGTCTTCCTGGGAATCACACAACAGTGGACAGGCTAAAGATTTTTAAGTCCTGCAGTTAGGAAAAAATGCACTAGTCCTAGGAGCACAGGGAGGTTCCTGTCAGGATCTATTCACTACATGTAGGACCTATTCTGTACCACGAAGCAGCTCCACTGTACCTACCACTACAGATAGTAATGTAAAGAGAATTGCTCGTGGAAATAACCGTGATTATGTGGCTCTGCCTTAGCTCCTCCCTTTAACTGGCTATCAGAGTTAGACTGAAATAGCCTGGATTCCAAGTGGAATGCCATGCAAGTGAATTTCTCTTTGTAAGATACTACAAGTGTGCCTACCTAAGGGAGTTTCCTTCAGCAGAATGTGTCCATCCATAGATGTTGCTGCAGTTCTGAACAGGATGTAGTGGCTGACGACGAGTATATTCTGCACCAGCTCAAGCTATTTAGGGTTTTTAGCTAACTGATTTGCTGGTGCTTATTGGTTGTAGATAGATTTTTTTCCCCCCATAATAAGCCCATTAGGTAACATTCCATCTAAGATCCAGTAGTCCTTGCAAAAACCTGGTGGTTTTGGTACTGGAAAATCAAGCAAGTAGGAAGGTGCCAAGACAAAGCAGTTGGATGAGAGACAGAGAATAGGTTGGGAGGATGAGGCTAACATAGAAATGGAAAAAGAAAGAGAACAAAGATAAAGTGATGTTCTCACTTTTGGGGTGTGAGGATTTTTGTCTGTATGGCCAAGTAAACGAAACCTTTTGCCCTTCCCTTTCTCCCTCTGTCTGGTGCTTTTTCCCTGTTGCTGCTGAGTTTGCTCTCCATACATGTCCTTTAGATACTGTTTACCCTGGTAATTTACAAAAGGAAAGCAATTGTGATGTTCACAGAATGTCAAAATGCAGCTGTAGGGAGGTGGAGAGAGAAGTGTGGGTTGCCAGGTACTGCTATTCAAGGAGGGAAGCCCCTGGAGCTGCAGGAGCAGCTGGCATTGCCTGCTGCCTGTCATGGTGTTTGTGTCTCATGGAAGTTTGCTCTGCTTAAAAGCTGCAGGTTTAAAAAGAACAGTGCAAAGCACTGGAGGAAAATAAGCTATTTTCATTTTCTTCCATTTGAAAAGAACACTTAATAAATATAGTTTAAAATGTTCTTTGTTGAAATATCCTTTTAAATATTAATTACACTTTGTAGTCCTTTTCATATGTCAAGCAGCCACTGTTTTTTATGTTGTATTTGGTTGCATCCTGTAGGGGTAGTGTTTCCTGGAGAAAGACTGTATAGGCATTTATTACTAAGTATATTGCTACTTTTTCATTAGACGTTCTCTTCAGAAGCTTGGATGAGAAATACTCTGACTTGTTTTCCTTCTTAGTGCTTGGCACTGGCTTTTTGCTGTAAAACTGTCATTATTGTAGGGGGAAGAAGACAGGGAAGTTAGATGAGATTGGTATTTTTTTCTTTGGAAGGAAGGAAGAAAGAATAAAAATAAACACTTAGATTTTGCAAACAAGTAATAGAAGAAAAGGTTATTTGCAGCTTACTGTTCTTTCTAGTGTTCCATCTAATTGCTCCTGAAATGGAAAATGTATAGCTTTGTGTTACCAGTGAGTAGGTAGCTGCTCTTATACTCCTGTTACGAGGGTAAAATGTTTTGTTTAAAATAAGCAATGGTAGAACAATCTTAGCAATGAAGATACATTCCCTATAAAGTTGTTACCTTTCTGTAATGCTTTATTGCCATTAATTTTCCTGTTAAAGGAATATTAACCTAAAGGAATATTCCTGCTAAAGGTATATTAACCCTGACTCACTGACAGGTTTTCTGGCTGAATGAAATCCTCATCTACTTCCTGGGGGGAAAAGGTAGCAAATCTGGGCTAATGAATGTTAATATTTCTCTTAGTTTTAGATAGGAGTTTATAGCTCCCATGGAAACTACATAGCTCATTTCCCTTCATACTCAGCGTATGTGTGTATCTTTATTTTCCACCTCCACCATTTTTCCTTCTAACCCTTTTTTTTTTCTGAAACTTTGACTTTAAATGCAGGCAGGTGATGATTTTCACAAACTGTGTTTTATTTTGGTGTGGGTTGGAATGAGAGAACTGGAAGTTAATGCCACCTTAAACCCAAAATAAAATGGTAAGCAAACATGCTGAATGTCAGAATTTCACAGTAGATGCTTCTTGTTCTACTGTAATCAGTTACAATTAAACATTTTCTGTAGTCATTGAAATAGCAGAGCAGGGGCCTTAACTGAGAGCATTATTAGCATGTTGGGTCAGCAAATGAGTCTGATGAGTCTGACAGCTTGCTGCAAAATCAGGAAGATCACTGAGCTGGGGCTGGAATGTTGTGTGGCTCTTGCATGGCCTCACATCCTGGTTTCCCTCAGAAGTCCTGCAAGCCAAAGGCTGTGGAAGGACTGTGAAACCTCCAAATGTTTCTGTTCCTGGAATAAGGAGTTCTGGTTTGCCGTTTTCTTACATAATCAAATAGTGCTCCAGATTCTCCAGTATTGTATTACAGCTTGTTAATACAGGAATAGCCAAAGAGAGATTGGTGGAATGGTACCGAGTCCAGTAAATGTGGCACTTATTGCTGGTCAGAGGGTTTTGCCTGTAGCTGAACTTAAGACAAAGTTAACACCCCAAAACAGTTCTGGTGAGCCTGAGGCTGTGAGTCCCCCACTTCTGGGCACTGTTTGGTCAATTAAGGCCAAGTATTTGGCATTTCAAAGTGAGTATTTCTGTGTGTCTCAGTACAGCCTTACTGTGTCCCAAGGGTGCTGAGCGGGGGCCAGTTTGAAATCTGTGTAGATACCTGAACTCAAGCAGAGCCTTGCAGGAGAGCAGTACGTCTGTCTATGCTGAACACTGCTGTAGTGGGCTGGCAGGAGTGCCAGTGGAATCTGCATTGCAGTGATGGCATGTTTTCTTTGCTTAACATGCTGTATATTTAATGGTTTGCATTTTGCCATCTTGCTGCATCAGGACATTGGAGAGCTGTTTGTATGGAGACTGTGTTCAAACACACCAGGCCACAGTGCTCCCAGAGCATTTATTTCAGGATTTATTCATGCGTATGTTAGTAAATAATTTATGATGCAGCTCTGGAGATCTTTTTTTGGTCAATATTCTTGCAGAGTGTACACATCACTACATATGCCAGACTCTTAGAACATTCCTAAAAATATGCAAATACATGTTCAAAAACATACTGATGTCATGAAGGAGTCTTGGGTTTTAAATCTTTGCAAGTCACTGGCGAGATTCACAAGTCCCAAGCCATAAAAGACAATAGTAATAATTTGATTGTGGAGTTGTATGTAGGCCCCTTGCACTACTAAGGTAATTTGGGAAGGCGCCTGAGTAATATTTCTGTAAACCATGTGTATCTCCCGTGGTCAGTGGTGTGTGAAGGAGCTTTGTGGCCCAGAATGCCAGTCAGTCTGGCTACCAGCACCTGCCGGCTTTGTCAGAGGGCTTGTGTTTGTACTTGCCTACTGCTTTGGGTCCCATCCCAGTTATGACATTTAACCTTTATTTGCTATATTGCAGTGTTTGACACAAGATGTTATGTAGAGCTGAACCAAACCTTTTGTCTCATCTATTCTGGTTTATCATTTAGAAGACATGCAATATCTGCCAGATGCTGCTTCCTAACCAGTGCAGTTTTGCATCACACCAGAGAATTCATCAGCATAAATCTCCATACACGTGTCCTGAATGTGGAGCAATCTGCAGATCTGTCCACTTCCAGACCCATGTCACTAAGAACTGCCTGCATTATACCCGAAGAGTTGGGTTTCGGTCAGTATAATGATTCCTTTTGTTGTCAATTTATGTATAATTTATGGTTTTAAAAGTGATTTTCCATTTTCTTAAGCATTGTTTGGACAATACCAGCTTCATGGGTTTAAGATTGTCATGGCAACAGTATTATTAGTACTAAAATTCTGGAATAAATACATTAGGATTCTGCTTTGTTTTGAGCATCCACTTTTGTATATGAATAAATCAGAAGATTAGCTAGTGTCACACAGATTCAGGGCTTCACAGTTTATAAAGTCTAGAGAATTCAGATGCATTGTGTTAATTTCAGGTTTTAAAAAAATCGTCTTGAGTTTTTTCACAACACTGAATTTTAGATTGTTCTTTCTGGTAGAACAGTAATTTTCAGTACTTCCAGAACGTGTGGTTAAGATGTTTATGGGCATACTGCACCTGTCTGGTTGTTCTCTTCTGTGGCAAGTCAAGATTCCTTGGCTTTACATCACTTGGAAATTGCCTTTCACAAACAGCCTTGTCTTTTGGTTCTCCTTTGTTACTCTTCAGTTTCCTTTGACTTTTACATTTCCCTGTAATGGCAACTCACTGAGAAAATGGGGAGCAGAGGCATTTCATAGAAATGTTTAGTTTTGAAAGCCTTGAAAAAACGTTTTCTGTTAGAATTTTCCTTGCACTGAACGGCAGGCAGCACAGCAAGAGATCAGAAGAGCCACCCGTACCCCGAGCTTTGCCTAGCACTCCAAAACCATGTCCACTTCACCCTGTCTTCCTGGAAAAAGGCTATTCTAAATCTTAGAGCAGGTAGCTCCTTCTACCTGTAAGGTGCCACAGTTCACTTTCCAGGATGGCTGTGCAGTCTTCCCCTAAGGGAAGAAAGCATTTTTACTGCATCAAGCCTCTGTTTTCAGCTTGAATCCATGGCCTGACACAGCTCCAAGATCTTTTCATTTCTTAAGGTTCTTTTTTTTACCCTTTTCTCTCAAGCAGTAGTCTGTCTTGTCCTGCATTTCCTCCATCTGCTTCCTGCACTCCACTGCTCTTCCCTCTATGTATGTCTTTTGGGTTTGTACACGGAATCACCTCTAGGGACTCCTGGCCTGCCCCAGTAACACCAGCAGAATCCCCTTCACTGGGAATCTTAAGTCACTAAACTTTCCAAGAGGTGTCATAAACATCTCATGTCACAGCGAGTCAGAATTTCTTGATCTGGTGAGACTAAACCAAAGTCACTCAGGCAAGCAAAAGCAGTCTCTGGGTATGTTACTGTCTCCCTCCTTAGACTCCTCAGCCTCTCCTGAGAACTGCAGTGCTTTTGCCTAAAGAGCAGCATACCCTGTCCTGCCTTTCCAAAGGGCCTCTGCCAAGAAGTTCTCTTTGATTGCAGTGATTTAGGCTAGTTGTCTGCACTGAATCAGCTGAAAACTTCAGCCTGAAGTTTCACTGCATCCTGCCAAGGTGAAAGCAAGCAGCTGTTAGAACAGTCCCCGAGAGGAAGGCTTGGTCCTTAGGAACTGTGTAATATACAGTGGTGGATGCCAAGCTTCAGTTGTTATGTGGCATCACTAGAGAATAAAGTCCAGCCGTGGCACGGGGAGGTGAAAACGCCAGCCGGCTCTCCAGAGGGATACCTCGGGAGCAGATGTGTTACTGAGTGCATCACACTGTATGGCTGTGAAGAAGTGCTCAGCTCTGTGTGAGCACAGAAGACCTTAACAGAGCCAAAAAAGACCAGAATAATCTGCTTTAAAGATTGCATTGGTAAGCAGGGACTAGATGGGTATAAACTCAATGAATATTATTAAGACTATAAATTAAATGCCCAGAAAAAGAAAGGATGGCATTTCATAAAATTCAAGGGTGATAAATTTTAAAAGTGAAACGGGATCCTTGAATGCAATGTAGAACTGTATTTCCTGCTTTATTGCTATCATCAGGGCACTAAAACTATGGAAAAATTAAATTGACATTTATATGACAACCATCATACTGCCATGATAGATGCTAAAATTAAAATTCTGGAAGGGTGGAGGCCTTCTATGTTTGAAGAGTTTGTAAAAGTCTTACTGCGAAATACTGGTCAATAAGAAATTGTCTCATTTGACAGGTTAATTGCTGATTGCTCTCTGTTCTTGGGCTGATTTGGGAGCATTTGGTACTGGAGATGTAGGGCATTAAAGGGGATCGTTGTGTATAAAAATTCTTGTGTTTTAATATTAATTCAATTCTTTAATTGTTTCATTTTAGAATAGATGCAGAAAGGTCACAAATTTTCGACACAGCAGAAGTATGTTTTTGAAAAATATTTTCTGAATTCCAATATGATATACTGATCTGATAACAGGGATTTGTTTTAGTTTTCCTGTGTTTCAATCCAAGTGCTGATTTGATTACATTTACAGAAAATCACTACCAGTATATCTTCATTAAATCTAAACAAGGGATATGGTGAAAATACTTTCCTTACTGGTTTTCCATTTGGTGGTAGTTTCTAAACTGCTGTGGTGTACTTTAAATACAGTACCCTGCATGTGATATAAATGCATCATGGAAACTCTCTTTCCAAATTTGCTGAAGATTTAAGATTTTTTCCTGCAATCAATAGAGTATTTGTCTGTTGACCCTTCTATCTGTTTTATTGTAATAACATAAAAACATGTTCTGACCTTATATCTCTTAGATTTTCAAAATTTCTTTTAGATTTTCAAATTTCTTTCCCCTTACTTTGTGATCGAGAAATCGCTGGTTATGTTGATCCTTAGGGAGTTGTTGAAGTTGACAGAGTAATGTGGTTTTATCCAGTTGTTATCCATGTGTGTTTCTCTCTTCCTGTTGCTTGAAAATGCATGTTGGTTATGTCCAGCACTGCTCGGGGCAGGGCTGCACTGACTCTCCTCCGCTCTCTCCGCAGCTGCGTGCACTGCAATGTGGTGTACTCTGATGTGGCGGCACTCAAGTCTCATATTCAAGGTTGTCACTGTGAAGTCTTTTACAAGTGTCCTATCTGTCCCATGGCATTTAAATCTGCTCCCAGCACACACTCCCATGCCTACACACAGCACCCGGGTATCAAGATAGGCGAACCAAAGTAAGCAAAATTCATCTTCTTCTGCACTTGCCTGCATTTGAATGACCCGTGAAATTGCATTCTGTTCTGTGCTTGCAGTCGTAAAAGTCACCTCTGACAGCCACCAGTTTGTCAGCCTGCTGGTAATGGGGGATTTGTGTAGTGCTTTCATGACTTTTCAGCTGGCATTTCATTGGGCAAAGGTGACATTTCTCTGAATGCACTAGCAGGTCTTCAAGCACTGCATGCTACAAGACAGTGATTGCAAAATGTTATTACACAAATTATTTGGACAAGTGGCCAGAGTGTTGCTTGTTCTGATTTTTAATCTGTTTAGCTCCTCTGCATTTTTACTGTGAATTAAAATAATATGATTCCAAAACGAGCTGCTAAGACTCATCAGTGCTTATGCGGTGATTTTCATAATGTGGTTGAAAAGTTCAGAAAAAGCAATTTTATCTGTTTATATAAGCTTTTCTCCAATAGGTAATCTCTTTCTGGCTTAAAGCAGAAGTGATTTTGTTTTGTGGCTAGGAAAGTTTGCCATAAAGGTGGTAGTTTGCTGAAGGTGGTGACACAGGGCACAGGTAGGACTCAGCTTCAGGGTCTTTTTTTAAAGCTGTTGGACGCTGGTGGGCTCTGCTGAAGGCAGCAGGCGCTGCTGTGTGTGCAAACTCCTCCAGCCCTTGGGTCTGAGCCTTTCTGAGCACACCTCCTGCATCTGCCTCTTCCTCACTGCTACGAGTGCACTGTGGAGAACAAACAGGGATTGGGCTCCGTGTTTTCTCTGGGGTGTGCACAGAGCAGCAGCACTGTAACAACTTGCAGGCTCAAGAACATAGGAGGTGTCATGTGATGTAATAACCAGCGTTCCTAAGAGTTCAGCTTCTCACTGTTTCTTCTAACATATTAACAGGAGATTTTTTTTTCTTTGTTTACACTACCATCAAAGCAAAATGGCAACAAACTTGCCATGTTTCATACCAAATGAAGGCATTTATACCTAGTGGGAAACGATACATTGTTTTAATTCAGGATGCTATCATCAGTCAGCTGCTGTGAGATACCAGCATTTAAAACTTTATTCAGCTTCCCATAGTTCTCATTAGAGAAATCTAAAAGATTAAGATCACTGTGTAAGATGCTACACATATGAAGAGTAAACTGTGCTTGGATCTGCCAAATTGTTTCTGATCAGGTTCATGAATTAAGTATTTTGTATTAGTTTTCTTTCCATATAGATGCACTTATAATTGTATTCCTTTACGAATTTACTTTGATTATAAAAAAATGAAATGAAATTTTATACTGTACTACTGTAATGAGTCACAGAATCCATAGTTGAGCGCTCCTCTTAAGGAGTGGTGTTTCCTTTAAATTTGCCAGTTTTAATAATGATGCTGCCTTAAATGTATGCAGAATGACTGGTAGGATTTTTCCAGCCCTTGCGGTGTTCAGAGTTCTTGGCTTGCCTAGTTCTGAGCAGAGCTGACAGGTTGTATTTGAGGCAGTACATTCACGTTTGGGTTATCTGTGCTGCATCATGGAGCACCCAGGCTGCATGACTGGCACCCATTGCAAGCCTGCCAGCCTCATTCCTGACCCCAGGTGTGTGGCACAGTCCAAGGACACTGGCCATGGCTTCAGCAGTGCCCCATGGCTTCTGAGGGACTCTGTAGTAGGTCACACTCCTCTGTTTACAGGAATTGGGCTCCTGGGGAATCTGGCTGCCTGCCTCTGGCATTTACTGTGTGATCTACAATTACATCACAAACAGTTGCTGCAGAACAGATGCACTAAACTATTTGGTGTATGAAAAATTACTTTTATATGCAGGGATTCTTAGTGAGATTAAATGAGATTATTTTAATATAGTGAAATGGATGGCTGTCTTGTCTTTCAGCTCTGGGAAGCTCTCTCCTGTAACATACTCTGAGCTTTGGTTTCCCTGAAAACCACAGAGGGGATCTTCTTTTTTTCAGTAAACAGTGTCTAGGAATGGCACTAAGATATTTTTCATGGCTGATCCCTTTTTGAATACTGGAGAAATTCTTGTTTATCAAGCCAAATTATGGATATTTACGTTACTCTTGGTAAAAAGTATATTATCCTACAAGTTCCTTTTTTTAGAGAAAACAATTTGGGAAGGAGGATTACTATCCTCTGGTGCAGACGTTTTCCAAATGCTAAATGTCTTTTATGTGACTGAAAGTATTTTCCTGTGAGATAACACCTGTATTTAGTCCAAGATAATACATGAATTTGCTAAACAGATTTTTGGGAAGTGAAAAGGCCATGTGCCTGCTTTGGTGTGTACTGTGGGGCAGGAGCAGGGTTGAATAACCAGCCTGGCATGGCATGGCATGGCATGGCAGGGCATGAACTGCCTGGCTTATTCCAGCATCCCTGTAAATGGCATCCTGTGGAAGCACAACTGCCTTTAAGCTTTGAATAGCATTTTAGGCAGTTGCATGTTAAACACTCAGTGCTTCAATTAAATTTAGAAAAAAAACAAAACCAGCATACATGGTTGCATGTATGTTGTTAAGGATTGAAAATCATGTTTTTGCTGTGTCTGAAGGAAATACTCCAGGTGTGTATAGTCATAACTCATAGTGTGAGGTGTGTTGGTATGAATTTAAGTGAGTACAGTCTTTGCCCAGAGACTTGTCTGAAATTTGGATCTTTACCAGATAGTTATGCTTCTGTGAAGGCAGAGTAAAGTACTTTAGCTGCCATAGAAAATACAGAGATTCAGCTTGTGGTGTTTTGAGAGAGTTACAGTTTTTATATGTGCTAAATTCAGAAAGATGTCAATTTTTTTTCTGTAGCAGATCCACTACAGGTCTGCAGTGAAGGGTTCACCACAGAAAGCAGGACAATAGTACATTGATCATGAGAGGATGCTGTGTAAATAATAAATTCATCTTAGCATATGTGAGAAACTGGGACCACTTGATACCACAAAAACAAAATCTTTCCCAGTTAATATGAAGAAGTATATTGTTTTTCATTTGGAATTACAAGACAGGTTGGATGTGGAAGCAATGCCTATGTTCTTGTCATCTCAAAACACAGTGCAGAGTGATCCCTAGGGCTCTGCAACAATGCACTATCAGTGATAATTTCTTAGAGGGGTATAGAAAGGACTGGGAACATTTATGTGGCTAATGAGAAGATTTAGCAGTTTAGCAGGTAGGGGGGCTTGAGGGTTGTTTTTTTAGTGGAAGTTACTCTTAAAGATAGGAAGTGCCTGTTACTGTACTGAGCACCTGTGGTTGGGTTTCTTTTATTTTAGCTAAACTTTCTCTGCAGCACTACAGATTAGATGGCTTAGATTTCTCTCTCATCTCATGATCTGTGGTTAGAAAACTGCTGTAAGAACAGGAGGCTGAGGGACCTAAGTTCAAAAGTCACATGTGCTCCAAGAGAGGAAGTGTTTGGTGGTGTCTCTACATTTCTATGACAGATTCATCAAGGCTTGGAATGACAGATCAGGGAAATCCCATCCTGCGCTGTTGGAGATTCAGGGCATTGACAGAGTCTAGATTTGGCATTCAGGAGTATCAAAGCCATGAACATTGCCAAAAATGTATTTATCTTGAAGTATGTTACTAACTACGATTGAATGAATCACTCCCTTAAAATATACTGCGTTTGTAACTTGGATTAGGGATATTATCCTTTAGCTACAATATGAATTCAGAAACTGAAGGTGTTGAACTGTAAAAGTATCCTGAGCAGATGTTGTTGTTGTATATGTAATTGGCACAGGCTATTGTTTTCTGGTTTCTTGTTTGCACTTTTAAAACTCTTTTTTTCTATTTTTCTGTTTCTTCTACTGCTTCCATATTTTGAAATTGGAGGATGTTTTCAATTAGTTTAACTTCTTTCAGGCAGTGTGAAATGATTGCTTAAACATACCAGATCTTATCTGTGATGAGAAAAAAGTTAACATCATGATTCTTGCAAATAGATCATCAACATGACTGACATTGTTTATTGTACTTCTGTTTTTAGAATAATATATAAATGCTCTATGTGTGACACTGTGTTTACTCTACAACCTTTGCTCTATCGCCACTTTGATCAGCACATTGAAAACCAGAAGGTGTCTGTTTTCAAGTGTCCAGACTGTTCTCTTCTATATGCACAGAAACAGCTTATGATGGATCATATCAAGGTGTGTAGGCATCTTCTCTTGTTTCCTTCATGCTACCATTTGTCACGCAATATATGCTGTGAGAACATACTGTGAAAAGGCACAGAGTAACAAGGCTGCTGAGAGAGATGTTAGTAATTCTGAGGGGATAATCTGTGAATATTGTTCTCAAATGTTAAAATGTTACATTTTGTTTGGTCTTCTGCATATCTGTGATGACTGTCGCTTTTTCTGTAGGAATGTTGATTTTGGTATACTGGGACAATCTCAGCAAGTCCAATTCTAACAAATACTGATTTTTATTTACAGTATTCTAAGTGTTATTCCAGTTGTTAGGGGCTAAGAATGCTGAGTGCATCACAAAATCAAACCTTTGATGTTCAGAATTCACCAGGAAGCAGTATGTTGCTAGATGTAGAGGTTACCTGTGTGTATTCACATATGAACTTGAACATGTGTGCTTTGAAAAAAACTCCAGTGGATTTCCTCATAAACACCATTAAGAGCGAACAATTCACTGTGATCCTTTTAAGTCCTGGTTTGAAGGATCAGCAGCACCCTGGCTATCATTTGTTAGCTGTGTGTTTGACACAGACTGTTACCTCATGTCATACAGACCAAAGCTGAGGTTTTTCTGCCGTATTAACCCCTGGTGCCTGAACACAGCCCTACAGTCCAGAATGACCCTGTGGAGCTCACTGCGCTTCTCTGGCAATGACACAATTTCTGAGTACTATTTCCCTACAGCAAAATGGAAAACCAGACATCCTTTTTGGCTGCTAAAACCCTCATTTTGCATTTTAGTCCCAACTATGGCACTTGAACTAGTGCCATGATGATTTTTTGCTTTTTCATATACTACTCTCTTATCCCCCTTCATATACACTTTTATGTATCCCAAGTGCTTTTAGCCCCACATACTTATAATTCCCTAAGTTTAATAACTAGCTTAAACCCAAAGTTCTATTAAGCCAAAAAACTAAACATCTTAAAAACATTGTAGTTAAGGCGTCAGAGAACCCCAGACCCAAGGTCCTCTCCAGAACACACTCTGTAAACTAAGACAGACCCATGCAGGGGGGGACATTCCTTACAAGAGGGCTTCTCCTGAGCCTCCCATTGGGAAATCTAAGTATGCTAATATGCAAAATCTATAATTATATACGCAAACCATCGCAGGAGCTTTTTTGGTGCATCAGTCCAAAAGGGGGAGACGTTCCTGCAGAGTGCTCCTGCCTGGAACAAAGGATCTTTAATAAACACCGAGATAAAATCCCTTTTCCCCCTCTAACCGTGTTTGGCTTTTAATTCCAAGCCCAGGTAAAGACAGCAGAACCACAGAATTCTCCAAAGTTGTGTTGAAAATAAGATCACAAGTCTTGAAAAAAACAGGTGGTCTTAAAGCCAGTCTTCAGCTTGAGGAGGAGATGAGGGAAGGGCTAAGCCAAGATGTTCAGAAATACAAGGATTGGATATTTTCTTTGTTTCTGAACTAGTAGCCCTAGTTCTTGCATGTTTACCGCAAGGTATCTTAGATGCTTCTCTCATGCAGCAATGCCAAACTCTGTTTTCTGTTTCCTTTGATCTACTCAGATAGCTGGGGGTCTTTTTACTAAATAGGCAAATTCTGTGTATTGCAGTTTATGTTTTGTTTCTGTAATTAGTTTTTCCTGACTCAGATATTACTGGGAAAGTATTGTTATATCTGTACACAAGTACTTCAGTAAGACCTGAAGACGCCACTTTCAGGATTCGATCTGACTGCAGTTAGGGCCAGAAGCTATCTTTACAGAAATCAGGGTGCTCAGCATCTCACGTTTTAAAGATATGCTCAGTTACTTGGGCACTACTTAATTTCTTTGGCTTTAGTGTTCCATGCCAGTATTTGAACTTTTAACCAGTGGGATTTTAGCATGATTCACTATAAATGATTCAGACATTTTTGAAACTAAAATTAAAGGATTGGAGAATACATGTGCAATAGCAGTATTGCTGGTTTTGCATTTAGGATGTGTGTATAGCAGTAGAGACTGGAGCAAAGCAGTGTAAACTGGAATTCAGTTAAGGGGGACTGAAAAAAACAGTGACGGGTTATAGATAAAAGCAGAAAAGGATTTGGGGAGAGGATAAAAGCACGAAAGGACTCTGAGAGAGTATGAGTGCCAGACAGAGGCAGAGCTCAGCTGCACAGAAAGTAATGGTTTGGTATGGCTAGACATAAACCATCAAGGCACAGACAGACCTGGATGAAAGTAGGACAGAAAGGGACAGAAGGAAGCTCAGGAGGAGATTATTTAAAGCTACAGAAAATAACCCAGAATAATTCCTGCAGATGTCAGTATTTCTTGATGGCAAAATGTATGTCTTATTTTCCTGTAATGACTCTCTACAAGAACATTTCCAGCAGGCAGTGAGAGCAGATGGTGAAGGACTTGCCTGGCCTGGCCTGGCCTGGCCTGGAGGTGTAATGCTCCCTGTTTGGCCAGCACTGGGACTCCATACTATGCTTTAATGCTCTTGGTATAGTTTCAAATAAGAAATGAAATTTCAAGTATTGTATTTAAAAGACATTTGGAAAGTTGAGCACTAACATTTTACATGCTAACAGGTTAGGCTGGAATGGAATCTCCAGGTCAGCTTCAGTTATCTGAGAGTACAGGAACCTTGTTTCCTGCTCCCCTGTGCAGTGGGATACTAAAGCCAACCTCCTTCTTTACTACACACCTGCACTTTGCTCTGAATTATTGGTCCTGTGCACTTTGCTTTTTATTAACATTTAGGGGAGGGGGTTAATTACTGGCTTTTGTGCTATTTCAAAGCTGTTAAATCAAAGAACATGTTCTACTGATGAGGTTGATATTTGCTCTAGAGCCAGTGGGTAGTCCCAAGAGCCAAAGTATTTACAAAAGAACTTGTTGCTGGAGTATCACATTGATACTCCTATATTCCCAGAATCAAGAATGGATTGAATGGGTTTTACCTAAAGGAAAAATAATTCCGTTTGGGCTGGTTAAACGTATCATCCAAGAGGGTTATAGTAAGGTGAGAGGATCAGAACACTGTCCTGGTGAAGGACAAGCCTGTCCGACATGAGACCTCAATTGTGGGTCCCTGTTCAGCAGTGGGTTAGCTCTGGGCTGCAGTCATCCTTGCTGGCCCACAACCCTCCTCATTCTTGCTGTGTCCACATCCACGCGTGGAACTCAGACACACAGCTGAAGCTCCCCAGCCCTTCCTGAACAAGCCACTTTGTTGGAATGCTCATGTGTCACACCAGCACACTACCCTGGTTTGGAAATGGGGGAAGGAGGAGTTCTTCCCGTCTTACTGACCATTGACTTAAAGTGCAGACATAAGTCCCTGAGGAAAGCTTCCCACCCAGGAGCTTCAGCGGCCGGGGAGCAGCTGGTCAGACCCCTCTGATCTGCTGTGGGGCCCTGTCCATCCCGTACACCTTGGATTCTAAGGGCTGTTAGCAAGGTAGCCCTAAATGAGTGTGCTCATAACCTGACTGGAGAGTAAGGCAGGGCTTAACCTCAGCCTCAACATAAAATGTTAATATATCCTAAATTACATAGCCGTGTGATGTTTCCAGAGTTGCCTCATCTTATTTACCAATATGCCAAGTCAACATTTGGTCAGTAAAAAAAGTCTTTCCTTCTTGGAAAACTCCAGTCACATAGTCTGGAATGAGGATGCTCAACTAACATGTCAGGTAAGTAGAGTGAGAAATTAAACTTAACATAAAGTACTTCTTGAGCCCTTTTTTCTTCCCTGTTAAAGCACAACTTAAACTTAACCTCCAAAGTAAGTCTCTTATTTTTTTGTGAAAATACCTACATACAGTGTCTGTTATTGTTAAGTTGTGCTAGGTCTTGCCTTACTTAACCCTGTTTCTTTATGAATGTGATCTGATGATAATAGTATGCCAAAGAAGTAACTGAAGGCTTTTGGTTGAGTACAGCTGTGTATATCTATGTCAGCTTTGTACCTTTTTTTCTCACTCTTTTATTGTAGTCTATGCATGGAACTTTGAAAAGTATTGAGGGGCCACCAAACCTGGGGATAAATCTGCCTCTCAGTACTAAACCCACAACCCAAAACTCAGCCAGTCACAACAAGGAGGACACAAAATCTGTCAATGGAACAGAAAAGCTGGAGAAGAAATCTCCTTCTCCCATAAAGAAAGCAGAACCTAAAAAAGTCGCTAGTCCTGGCTGGACATGTTGGGAGTGTGACAGGCTCTTCACTCAGAGAGACGTTTACATCTCCCACATGAGGAAAGAACATGGAAAGGTAAAGAAATATATTCAGTTACAAAAAAGTGAATTAAACCTGAAAGGTGAAGTATTTGTTTCTAAATTCCATTTGTGTTTTTGAAAATAATTCCTTTAAGTCTCAGCATTATTATTCGTTGTTCTTATATCCATTTCATCTTTTTTGCTTTGGCTGCTTAGTTTTTTTCAGTTTCTACATCATTCTACTGAGAAAATCAATTGTAGGCTTGTTCATTCAATACCGAAATTTTTTCAAGATGGAAAGAGGGAGAGATATTGCTGTATTTCATCCAAGCCATCTAATCTCTTCCAGGTTCTTATTTCTTCTTTGTGCCTTCTCAGTTCCCTCTCTTTACGATGGTGTAGTGAACGTGGCAGTGCTGGGGTAATGGTTGGACCCAGTCTTAAAGATCTTTTCCAACTTAAACAATTTGATTATATTCTTTTCTGAAGCTCAGTGCCTGTTAGCCTCAGGGAGTGGAGACTCAGTCATGTTTTACTGGTCCAGTGAGTGCTGGGGTTTGAAAAGCAGACACATTCCTTAGTTGAGCTGTTGCTCTAATCTTACACTTGCAAGTTCAGCTGAGTTAACAAGTTGAATTTTGTATTTAAACAAGTTGAATTTGAGATATCTTACTTAAAATGGATTGAAAGTGAAATATGGGAATGTTGCATCCTCATGTCAACAGAGAGACTCTTTGATGTTCTTCCTGCGTTCAATAGCATTTCCAGTTAAATGAGATTAAAAAGACTGGCAGGCAGGCGGGCAACCGTGACCCTGCTTAGCTGCGGCAGGCTCCAGCCCCTTGCTGACATGTGGCAGCCACCTGCCAAGCCAGTCTTCACCTTTGCTGTGTGCTGGTGGCAATGCTCTGACTCTTTCCTCAGCTGGGAACCAGGGAGCTAAACTGATGTACTGTGCTGCACTGCAGCAAAAGAGCAGGACTGGGAGGGATAATAGGCTGATTTTGTCTTAAGTGGAGGAGAACCACCCTGAGCAAAAATCCATAGCTTTCGGGATTCTAATGTGCTGTAATAAATGACTGCACATTTGCAGAGATTTCTATTACAGTTATTATCTCTAAAGCTGTTCTGCAAATGTTTTTATTCTGTTTATAAACGTTTTATGGAAAAGCTGAAAATGCTGGACTACTGAGTGTCATCTTCAATTTTCTCAGGACAACTTCAAGCAAATAGCACCCCAGCATCATTGCCTCCAGTAACTCCCACCCCATTCCTTCAGCTTCCTGCTGCCCAAATATTAACTCAGCAGAGCTTTTACTGGCAATCAGAAATGCATTTCAGACCGAATGCATGGTACATTTATGCAATTCTTAAAAACAAAGCAGCACAACCTCCCAATGAAACTGTCACTTCAGAGTGAACTAGAGTGCGATATTCAGTCTGATTCCATCCACAGCAGAGTAGCCAGAGGCATGTAAAAGAAGGTTAGTAACATATCAATAATGCTTTCTAAATATTAGCTTCAAAACTGTGTCTTTCTCTCTCTGATGTTTATGTGCAATGTTACCTCAAGAACAGCCCTTATTATGAAATATTAGATAATTGTTGCACTCAAATCCTGGCCTGAAGGCCTCTTTCATTGCTTCCATTCAGGTGCTGGTTTTTATCCCCGTTCAGGCAGTTCCTTGAATAACACAGGAGGCACATAGATACTAAAATGAACAGAAATACAACTCCATGTCTTTCAGAAATGGGGGATACAGACCAGGTGCTACATTCCTTCACAACCTCTCAAAATTTTTAGTAATGGTTAGCTGTCAAAAAGACTATGTTGAAACACTAAATTTTACTATAGAGAGAATAGAAATGAACATAAGATAACCAAGTGTGTGATATGGATCTAATAAATAGAGGAACTAATTTACAGTCCGATTTTCTTAAGAATGATAGGTGTGGGTTAAATGCTCTAAAATGATCCTTTCAGAATGATTGTTTAAAACTGTAATTAAGCAATTCAGTTGTGCTATTCACAAAATCCATTGTCATGCAAGGTATATGCAAATACTAGTTTCAAACTTCTAATTTCTGCTTTTGCAGGACCAGAGTGAAAGAGCTGTAACCCCTAGCTGATCCCAGGCTGGATTATGCAGAGGTATTCATAGGAGAGGTATTGCCATGTATATTCACTTCGGACAGATCCTTAAGGTTCCAGCCCTTATTGGGAACTGTCTACACAGACAGACAGATTTACATTTTCTGATCCTCTCCTGAGGATCCTGGATGAAGGGAGCCAGCTGTAGTGTAGGAAATTTTGTAGCCACCTTGGTGTGACTCTCTACCTGATCTTAAAAGTGCTGCAAAAAAAAAAAGTTATCAGCCCAGACAAGGGAGGGTTCCAACAAGCCTGTACAACTCCTGTCTGAAACTGGATCATATGTGTCTGCCTTCCACCAGGCAGGCATCCGCTGAGCTTCTTGGACTTGCATGCAGGTGTGTTTCTGTGAAAGGGCAGATGTTTTCTAAGTAAGAATTACCAACTCCAACTTGCTCATTGATCATCCTCTTCCTATCAAGACAAGATGCTGTACAACAGATCACGCTGCACTTAATTACAGAACTAATTTTTCAGTTCTTTTTTGTTTGGCTGCCATTGCAGAAACTAATGCATCCAAAATCCTGTTTGGGTCTCTATCTCAAGTCTCCCCAATGAATTTAGAACAAGTGTGGGGTCACAGCTGGCTACCCCACATAGTGCCCCCAGGTCCTGCTGAGCATCATCCTCCTGCTTTTCTGACCACAGGCTTGATGCCTCTGCTCACTGCCACATAGCTATGATGTGTGACTGCTCCAGCCCTTCTCAGTTTCTTCCTTTACTTTTTCCTTCTACTTGACCAGCTGCAACATCAACCCCACAGAATTCCCCAAACAGATGGCCATCAGGTTGGCATCAGATCATACCGCTCATTTTATCATGACTTTCCTGAACTCTGTTATGTGTCACTGTCTGTCAGGTTCAAAGTTTGGTCCTTCTGTGCTCTTCACCGCTCCCTGCATGTTGCTGAGGAGCTCCTAGTCAGCAGCTGAGGACATGGTTTGGTTATGGGAAGGGAAAGCAACCCCCTCATCCTGCTGCCTTTATTGATCCAGAAATACTCCTCTGATCTTCCCTGTTTCTTTGGTGGAAGAAATTCTCTTCACCCACCATCCATGACACGAGTTTACAGCTGGGGACGGGGGTGTGTGTGTGTGTAGCTCATGGGGGCCACACTGCTTTGAAAGAGGTCCAGCTCTGACTTGTTCATTGTTGTTGAAGGGGGGGGTGTACGTGAAGTACAGTACCAAAAACGGGTAAGTGATGTTTCTTTCCTGTTTATCAAAAGGTTCAACACATACACCACTTCTACTGAGCTTTTTTAATGAAAGTCTTTCTCTTCTTTTTTTTAAAGCAAATGAAGAAACATCCTTGTCGGCAATGTGACAAATCTTTCAGTTCATCCCATAGTTTATGTCGGCACAATCGTATCAAGCACAAAGGCATTAGGAAGGTTTATACCTGCTCGTAAGTTCTGGTTTTATTTATTTAGAAATGGAATACAAAAACCATTGCTAGTTGAACATCTTTCCTTAACTGCTAAGAGCCAGTGTCCCATTCACTTAGATGCTCAGGACAGGCCAAATCAATTACCTGTCCTGCCTGCAGAAACATGTCAGGCTCCTGAGAGTGCAGTGTGTAAAGTCTCCAATCTGAAACTTGGCTGAGCTGAGTGTTCACAGTTCCACTTTGGGGAACCTGGTTTTCAGGAGTCTCTCAAATATATAACCACTTTTCCAATCTACAAAAGGCACTTGTTAAGCATGACACTTGAATGGGTTTTTTGTGTGTGTGTGTGTGTCTGCAGGCACTGCCCAGATTCAAGACGTACTTTTACCAAGAGGTTGATGTTGGAAAAACATATTCAGTTGATGCACGGCATTAAAGACCCTGATGTGAAAGAAATGACTGAATCTACCAATATGGAAGGAAGAGAAGTAAAAGAAGACACAAAGGTAATCACTTAGAAGACTCATTCAATCTACTGAGAATGTTTTTTTTTTTGTGGGTATATATTCAGGATCTTTAAATAAATACAGATACTTCGATGCCATAATGTCTCATCTTCTGTGAAGTAGAGCCCCAAAAGGATTCAGTTTTTCTAGAATCTGCCAAGGGAAAGGTTCTGACATTTGCAAGCCACAAATAGTTATGAAAAGAGCTGCATATTTATGCTTACGTGATAACACCATTTCTGTCTTTTTGTTAGGTTCCTAGTCCAAAGCGTAAATTGGAAGAACCTGTAATGGAGTTCAGACCTCCACGAGGTTCAATCACTCAGCCATTAAAGAAGCTGAAGATAAATGTTTTTAAAGTTCACAAGTGTGCAGTTTGTGGCTTTACAACAGAAAATCTTCTCCAGTTTCATGAACATATTCCTCAGCATAAATCTGATGGCTCTTCATACCAGTGCAGGGAATGTGGACTCTGTTACACATCTCACGTGTCCCTTTCCAGACACCTCTTCATTGTACATAAGCTGAAGGAGCCTCAGCCAGTATCAAAACAGAATGGGTCTGGGGAGGATAATCAGCAAGAAAACAAACCCAGTCATGAGGATGACTCGTCCGACAGTGCGGCATCGGACAGAAGATGCAAAGTGTGTGCAAAGACTTTTGAAACTGAAGCGGCCTTAAACACTCACATGAGAACACATGGCATGGCCTTCATCAAGTCCAAAAGAATGAGTTCAGCTGACAAGTGATCAGATTATTTGGGATGCAGAAATCTCACTCCACATTGGAATACTAATGACATTTTTGCTACAGAAAGTTCAAGGTATAATAGTGTTAACAGTACTGTTCAGGCTGTTGCAATATATTCTGCATAAAAGTGTCCCCTTCACCTCATTGTCTATACCCTCAGAACCATTGAAGCAGTATTTGAGTTGAAAAGAGTTTGTATATATTTAAACTAATAATTTTTATACTCTTTTGTTATGTGTTTGTATCAGTATCTAGTGGAAAAATTGTTTTTTTTTTCTGTTCCTTTGTAGTAAGTTTCTTTAAAACAGAGTTCTGAATGCTGGGGCCGTTCCTTAGGTTCTTTTAAACTGTTCGGTTTTCGAATGCTTCTGAAAGAAAGTTTAGCTACTGGAAGTGCATCAGGAGGAGTTGCTAGGAGGGGAGAGGAGAGGAGAGAGGAAGCAAGCTAAGGGGAGATTTTAAATTCTAAAGAACTTGGGCTTCCAAGTGTCAAAGGAAGCTTTTAAACTTTTTTTTACAAAATATATTATTAAAAAAAAATAAAAGAACCACTGCATGTGTAACATAAAGTGCTGGTTTTTAGGTGGCAACACTAGAACAGGTGCAGACCCTCTGGAGTGGTAAAGTACTTTTGAAGAGTATAAATGCACAACTCTGAGTATCATTAAGTGATTTTTTGAGGTCATCAGGTGCTTGTGATCAAAGCTCAAATTGTTACAAAAGGGCTAGACTGCTCTGGATTTAAGAAATAAGATGTAATTAGAGGAATAGGTTTATAATGATGATGTTTTTTGTCATGTAATTTATTAAGCATATAGAAGTGAGTACACAGCATTATGTATTTTCCTTGCTGATTATTGAAAGGAAATAGCTGACCCTTGGTACAAGGGTTGGGATTTGCCAGCTCTACATGATCATGCCAAATGTTCTGGTGCTCAGTGTCACACACAGCCACAACTGGGAAGGAGCCAGCCCCAGCCAGGAGTGGGACTGGGGCTTGCAGCTTTAGCACAGGCCCTGCAGAGCTCGGCCAGACATTGCAAACTCCTGTCCAGCACCACTAGTTTTGCTTGCACAAATACAAAAAGGTACCATACTGTCCCTTTCAGATAGAGTTCTCTGTGAGAGTATATTTTTAGTTTGTTTTTTGCATTTTATACCTTGTATGTAACCCTACAAAAAATTTTTGTACTTTTTTTTAAAACAAATTGTGTATATATAGATAGCTGCATGATAAACAGTAGTAATTGTTGGGTTCCTTAAAAGTCTTGCTGCTGTCAGATGTTACTATACACTATGTCCATTACGACTGTATTAAACACATTTCATATGTAAATAAATGTGGAGCATTTTGCCCCAAAAGATTTGTGAGATTCTGTTATTTATCATTAAATTTTAATAGTTTTAAAATCCGAAATGTTAAAAAAAATATGGATCCTCTCAGCCACCTCTGTAAAACTTAAATCATTCTGGCAATTGTGTATCAGATACATTAGTTCTGCTCTCTCCATCCTCATTCCTAATTTGGCTCCTGGGTAGATGCTTGTTAGCCCATTTATATTGCTGGCATATCAAGTGCTTGTGAGGTACTTCATCCTACAGCGTGCAGAGGGCACAGCACCTCAGAGTGTGCTAGCCACTGCCACCACTGCCCTTCCCATTTAGTGGATACCTCTGAACACTTGTTTGTTGATGTGCACTGTCAACTGTACAACAAATGAGTTATCACTATGCAGAATGGTGTTTTGTATACAGTGAACAGATAATAAAAGTTCAATTTTCACAGCCATTACTATTACTTTTCTTTATTTTCCCTTTTCACTGTCTTACACCTGCGAGTAACCTGATGATGCAAATGGCATCATGGTGCCAGGGTGTTACATGGCCACTCATGTCCCCAGAGGAGCTCCTGCACAGACAGAGAGTGCAGCCCAGCTGCTTGGCAGTGAGCTCTCTTCAGGTCTAACTGTGGCAGATCAGTTTAACTCTCCTGCCAGTAATCTCTTGGAAGGTTTAAAGGATAGAGGGTCTTGAACTCCCCCATAAGCTCCAGCCACATTTCTGTGTCAGAGCTGACATACCTCCTTAACAGGAGGACGATGTCCTGAAAAGCAGGAGGTGAACAAAAGGTTTTACAGCAACGTGAGATACAGTGAAAAGGCACAATTATCAGTAGGCATGCCTAAAGGAATTATTTCCTCTTGTAAACTATAGAAAAAATGTTTAAACTTATTTTTGTCCAAGATCTGACATTTGAGTTGTTTGCTTTTAATTAACACTGTGACACTAACAGTCAGTGATGACATAAATACTCCTCTTTTTTACCCCTTTCCTTGTGAGGATTGAGTAATGGATTAAACCTCATAAAACCTCTCTGAGAGTTAGAAACGGGATCATGTAGACTCCACCATTTTGCAGCCATTCTTGTGGTTCGAAACAAAGGAAGTGAACAGCGCAACCTCAAATTGCAACAGAAACGAAGGCTATGTATCTCCTGTTGTGTGCCTTCCCATTCCATCCCTTCTGCTCTTCAGGGAGGCAGGGAGCGCACTGAGACCTCTGCCCAAATATCCAGCTGCACAAAAACTGCCCAGCCAGGACTGCACCAAGGCTCAGGTCCACCTGCCAACACAGCCTCAATAAAACTGACTAATATTGGTTGACACCTCACCTCAGGGCATGTGGGCAGTGCCTGGCTGCCAGTCACCTGTCTTGGGCTGTGTGGATGTGGAGTCTTTGAGAAATAGCACCAAAGTAAGTCACTAAGGCTGTAGGAAGGGGGGCGGGAGGGAGTCCCAGGAACCATGGGGACATGCACTCACCAGTGTGGAAGTAACAGAAAATGACAGCAAGGGAGTTCACAATAGCCCAGTGAGGCAGCATGGAGCTGGCCCTCCTCACTGTGCCCAGGCCAAACCAAGGTGCTTTCCAAAATGTGCAATTTGCCACAATAAAGATGCCCTTGAGAAAGGCTGTGAGACTGGACAGAAGGAACAATAAGGGGAAGTCAGACACTATGTCAGCCAGAGCCACCTCACTCTGTGCAATCAACATCACAGAAAGCAAAATGCTCTGCCACAAGAGCAGTGGGCTCAGGGGAGAGGCAAGCACAATTCCCGACCCTTCCCGGGACAAGATCCGAGGCAACAGCCTCGGAAGAAGTTGTGCCAGGGGAGGTTTAGGTTGGATATTGGAGAAAGGTTCTTCATGCAGGAAGTGGTTGGGCACTGGAACAGGCTCCCTTGAGAAATGGTTACAGCACCAAGCCTGACAGAGTTCACGAAGTGTTGATATACTCTGGGGCACATGATGTGACTCTTGGGGATGGTGCTGTGCAGAGCCAGGATCTGGACTTGATGATCCTTGTGAGCCCCTTCCAACTCGGCAGATTCTGTGATTCTGTCACGTGTGCTCCACCATGCTCAGCCTGCCACCCACTGCCTCATTCTAGCATGCCCCAATCCTTCATGTCCCACCATACACACTGGGGCTATGCTGTACCTCTAAGCTCAGCCAGAAAGAAATCTAATTAAATCAATGCATTTGCGTTGTCCAGTGCATGACACCTTTAATGACTACCAAGTGCACCTGCCTCCCTTGTTCCTGGGGTGCCTGGGCATGACACAGGTGGGCTGTGCACACCCTGCATGGTGCCCCCAGATACCTCCCTTGGAAGCTGTTGAGCCTTGGCCTGCTTGCCTGGACATACAGCTGGAGCTAAATCTGCTGGCCACAGTCACTGTACTTTTCTACACCTGTCTGGCGTTTGTGTTTCTGGAGGGCATTTACAGATGCACAACTTGACCTGCCAAAGGCCCAAATGTTCTCAGTTCTTAACCTCTGTCTACCTGTGGGGAATTAATTTGGCAAGCCTATTTGCTTTTAAAAGGATTTTTATAAAACTCCAACCTTTTCATTCTGTTAATATTACCTTTCTCAGTACACTTAGCGTACACACACAGCTGCCAGGCCAATAACGGCACACAGAAGAACCTATTTTAGTTTAAAATCTTTCTCAAATATTAGGGCAGTTCAGTAGTCAATTCTTTGTATTTGAATTTCAGATTATTACTCAAAGGTTATTTGCCCAGGCTCTGTGAAGGGTGACTAGGAACAGCGGGGAATGGATTGACAAGAGAAATAAGTACGGAACTGGTCAACCAGGAAAGGCACAAGCATTCCTGACCTACATCCCTGGGCTCTGTGTACAAAGTAGCTTCTGCAGCCAGGAGTGGATGTGGATCCAGGAGCATGAAAGAAGGAGCCACTTCTCATCTCATCCCTGGGCACTTCCTCACTTTGAAAAGAAAAATTGGATTTGCTCCTCAACAGTAGCCATACAAAACCTGGTTTTGATGTTATTTCTTCCACAGTTGGGAAAAAAGAGCTTTCTTCATTGAACCAAGTGGCCCATTTGAGGGCATTGCAGTGAGACACTGCACTGGGAATGACCCAGATTCACCTGGAAAATTAACTGGAGGCACTACAGCTCTCTTCCCTGAGCCCCAGGATTCTATTTTGAAGGAAGGAATGTATTTGAAACAGTAATGTGACTATTAGCTAAATAAGCTGAGCATAGTGCCCTTCTCAGATATGTCCCCTTACATGATTTGGCAGAAGACTTTATGCAGTTCATTTATTTTCTGTTCTCAAATTATGCTATTTTGTATTCAATGGCTCTAATGTGATGGTGGGGATATGGATTCACTGCATTATCAGCGTTGCTCTCCCCGGCTCAGTCCAGCACTTGGCTAACAGTGCCATACCTCTGCAGGCCAGACCAATATTGCACGTCAAGCATAACAATATTTCCTGATTTAGTGATTGTTTCTGATTTTTTTTCCTGTTCCATGGGAGAAAGGGCAGGAAAAGAGAACATTATTCACTAAATTCAATTGAATGTTCAGATAGCTGGATCCCTCCTGCCCCTTACCCTTCTTCCCAAGAAAAAGAAATTATTTTCACAAATAAACTGTTCCCTGAAACAAATCCACTCAACTGAAATACAATTAGCTCTGCAGATACCGGGTCACAGAGCAGACTCAAAATGTTGACTCATACATTTCGAAAGTGAGACTGGGGTTGCAAACTGTGCCTGTGAATGCGTCTTTGCCAGCTCCCCAAGGCACAGGACAAGACTGAGGGGAGGAGTGACACAAGACAAAAGCCACATATGCTCCCAAACAGTGGCCTCCAAAGTGGGGGTGTGCATCCATGGGTGTGCAGGAAGCAAATAGTCTTCCTAGTGTTACAAAACTGCAATGAAACACAAATATTAAAAGTACCCAGAAGAGGGGTGAGTTCTGTGCCCATGACCATTCCCCTGGAAAACAAAGAGCTGTCATTCAATATTATATATACAAGTAGCACTAATGCCTGGCTGTGTGCAAAGGTCTGGCAAATCTGCCAGAATGTCAAGAGCTACATTTTCTGTGTACTAAAAAACTAGCATAATTTTCTAGCTGCAGAGCTCCAGAAGATCTACTGTACAAATATTGAAGTCAAATATCCAGCGCAGGGGAAGATTTCAAAATACATGTAACCTTTAATAATCAAAATCATGCAGATGGTAAAATAACAAAGCCACCAAGAGAGGTGTGGGTGATTCTGGGCATCTCTGGAAAAGGAAGAAAAGCAGCTTCCTAATATATTTCTCTTGCCTCACCACAAACAACGGCGGAGTCCAAGTGTTTTTTGCGCTATCAAACACCAAGCACAGTCAAACCAACAGGCAAAGGAACTGCAATCTCAGAATTAAGTGTGGCTTCATGCCTCGGACAAAAGGAAGTCCCATCTATGCGAACAAAAAAATAAGCAGCTTCAATTTTCCCAGGTCTCAACATAAAGCTGCCTTCTCACTTTTCTAAATTCTCCATACACTAACTATGCTTCTTCCCTCTGCTTGTTACAGAATTAGACTTTACCACCTCGATTTCCACTTTTAATTCTCTCCATCAGGAATGACTGCAAGGAATTGTTCTAACACTGAGCAGGCTTTGTCATTTATGTTGTCTCAGCTGCTGCCATCTCTCTGCTGAGTGGTTGTCTTTTGCCTCTAAAAATTATATTCCTGCTTCACAACAGGCAAGAATAATTTTCTGCCTGTTTGGTGAATTAAAGCACTACCCAAAAATAACACTCAGAAATCATTCTTCTGTGAGAGCCATTTGCCTTTGTTCTGTGAGTGGCAGCATTGCAAGTCTAGTCTAGGATGAAAATTCATCCATTTATGTTCAGCCATTCCTTGTGTGACCAGGTAATAGAAAAGTGTCAAATATTTACTGTTAAATGCAAATATATAATTAAACACAGAGTAAGGATTAAATCTATTCTACTTTAGGAGGAATTTGGGTGTGATACACAGTGTTATAGAACAAAAGCTGGTTTCTTGTGTTTTTTTTCATATTGATGCAGATACGACACTCAGCATTAATATAATGAATTAATGGCTAGAGTGGAATGTACAGCTATAACCACAAGAAATGACAGAGATTTCCTTCCAATAGCAAAGGAAATTTAACAAAGATGTTTTTGACAAATTCTTTCTAATTGCCTATAAGTTAGTGGTCTGAACCCTAGTGTAAATTACTGGTATGTTCAATGAGGTTTTTAGACACTGAGATTTGTTAGTCTCCCTTATGTTGATTGTATAGCCTGATAATTTTGTCCCAATCACTATTTTAAATCTCTGTTTTCTAGGGTTTTTTTATAAAAATAAAGGCAAGCAGATTTGTACACAAAGGCAGAAAACTCTATAAAAAAAAAAAAAAAAAAAAAAGTCTGTCTAAATAGTATGGTATGAAAAACCTACTCAGGGAATTGCAGAAAATTGACTTTTGCTGGGCAAGAGTCAATACAACATTTCAGTGGGCAGATCCCACTCGTGCAGAACACATAACTTTGTTACACACCTTTTAAATTAAACTCTTAATTTCACAAAGAAAATTAATAATCTTTTTACCACCTTTGAGTCTGCTCTTGTATATTTTCCTTCTCTCTTAGCAATTACTTCTGAATACTGCATCTGCTCAAAGGGGATAGTAGCAGATGCTTTTCTCTGAGTATTTGAAGGATAGAAGAGAACTAACCTGAAATGATGTAAACTTAGACGAACTCCTGTGTAGTAAGTAAAAGAATACTGGTGTCACTGGAAGAATAATCAGATGAGGTGAAGGATCTTATCTAGATCATGCCTAGCTGGTGTCCTTGGAGCTTTCTTTCCAATTTGCCATTTCTGTTAATTCCTGAGAGCATCACACCTTCCCCTGTGATCTCATGGCAGTTCTGCCTCTCTTAGTCAGTCCCAGTCTGTCAACTGTTTACCAACATTAAAGTTTTGATGAATTTCTGGCAAATTACAAAAACACTGCTCCGGTCAGATGGTTTGTTTCTATTTATCCTAGTAGCATTTCCCTCTGTTCTCCCATTCTCAGTCTTCAGGGGCTAATTTTAAACTTGGTGAATGCCTAACTCGGTTTGGCCCATTTAATTCCCGGGAAATCAGGCTCTGGGTTGTGACCTGTATCTGTGTAGCTGCTTGCTGCTTCAGGCTCACGCAACCATTCAGTGATGCACTGGAACTGGGTGTGAAGCCTGCCTGTGCTGCTGGGGGTCTGACCCACTGCCAGGCACACTGAGTAGCCCCGGCTCATCCCTGCCGGCCGCCAGGCCTGCCGAGGGCACCGAGGGACTGCCACACACGGCTGCGGCTTTTCTGGGCCTCCATGCTCTTCTCGGATCGAGGCCGTGTCGCCGTGTCGCGGTCCCTGAGCAAAGGCTGAGGTCCCCGCTAGCTGCTGCCATGAAATGCTTCCGCTCACATCTGCTGAGGAGGACACTGCGATGCCCCCTTCGATCCCTTCGCACCCCTCCGCCCGCACGGCCCCTCACGCCGTTCCCGCGCTCAGCACAGCGCCCCCTGCCGGCCACCGCCGCCAGCCCCTCACAGCGCCTTCCCCTTCACCGAGCGCGCGCCCCCCCAGCGCCCCCCCCGCCTTCCCCTTCCCGCCAATGAGCTGCGCACACGCCGCTGCGGCCCCAGGTTGCCCGCGGCAGTCGCCTGACCAAAAACTCCCCGCGCCCAGGAGACCCGTGCAGCCATCCCGATGCTTCTCGGGCGGGCGCGGCTCTTCCCGCCGAGCCGAGGGGTCTGAGCGTTCACCGACGGTCCGTCGGTACAGCCAGCTGATCAGGCACCTCCAGGGACAAGAAGCAAGGGGCCTCGTCATCAGGACCTTTCGCCGCGGTGCATCTGGGAGTTATAGTTCACCTGGCAGCAAAGGCCCTCTGTGCGTCAGCAGGACGGGAGAGGAAGGAGACTACAGATCCCAGAGAGCAGCGCGGGTCCCGCTGTCATCCCTGGCACTGCGCTGTTGGCGCCGGTTGTGCTGGCGCAGGAGCGGCGGGATCCGCGGCGGGGCCGCAATGGATCTGTTCGGGGACCTGCGGCGCATGAACAAGCGGCAGGTACCGGGGCTGCGCCCGGGGTCCCCGTGGCTCACCCTTCACCGGAGATCGGGGGTTTTCAAACGCCAGCGTGCAGGGTCCTTCCCACCACTGTCCCCGTGTGCTGCCGAGAAAAGGACCAAGAAATGAGGGAGTGTGGTTAAAGCGCATCCGCTGCTGGAGGGACCGGCGGAGCAGGAGAATTTGGGGGCAGAAAGTCAAATCAGTGATTCTCTAGATAAGAAATTTCAGTATGACAGTAGCAGGAAATGATTCTTTGTCGCATCTCGTCTCCTCCAGCTCCTCTTTTAAGACAAAAGTCACTCTAAAAAAGCCAGCCTCTGCTGATAGTCCGGTGTTCCACATGTCCCTTTGGGATATTTCTGAGCTCGGGAGGGAGTCAGGGCCGTGTGACCGAACCAGGTTTGATTGTTTGCCAGGTCGCTTCCCCAGCTTTATAAGCCTTTATCAGAGTGTTTGCGTCTGTCACTGACACACAGGAGCGGATTAACCCAAGGCTAAGGCACACAGAGGATTCCAGCTTTATGCTGCTGCACTTTGGTGGATTCTGACATGGCAATCTGTGCTACCAGACTTGTGTTGGAATAGGATTTTAGCATGAAAGCCTAGAACTTCTGGTGCACTTGAGTTGAAGTTCTATGTTGTGCTTCTAAATACAGTACAATCCCTTTAAAAACCAATTTTTTTTGTTTCACACAGCTATATTACCAAGTCTTAAATTTTGCTATGATTGTGTCTTCTGCCCTAATGATCTGGAAAGGGCTGATCGTGGTCACTGGCAGTGAGAGCCCCATTGTTGTGGTGCTCAGGTGAGTCAATGAAAAGGCTTTCTGCTTCAAGTCCAGGTACTGTTTTGCCTTTTGTCTCCTCCCCCCTCCACTTGCCTACATTTGGAATTTGAAATCTCACCTATTTAAAGAAGGACACAAATACTTTCTTCTCGCTGTGTTTGGGCTCTGGCAAAAGTCACACCGTCAGTAGCCATGGCCCAGTTTCGACTGAGGTTTGTAGGAGCAGTAAATGTGTGTGACCTTTTAAAATCCAAGTTCCTTCACTTAATGGGTAAACTCCTGTAGATTGCTTTCTGGGATTTGGGTTCTGTTAAAGGCCTGAGCAGTGCTACTGAATGGGTGAAGCTACAGATCTCAGTTAAAATTGTGGGTTTATTTGTAAGAATTAAATGTTCTTTGATTTCATGGTGCTTCTTTCATTTATGCCAACAAACTCTCTCTTTCTTGTTATTTGTAGTGGCAGCATGGAACCAGCTTTTCACAGGGGAGACCTGCTATTCCTAACAAATTTCCATGATGACCCAATCAGAGCTGGTGAAATAGTTGTTTTTAAAGTTGAAGGCAGAGACATTCCAATAGTTCACAGAGTTATCAAAGTACATGAAAAGTAATGCCACTTGGTGTTTTTTTGTTTGTAAATCTCCTTTCCTTTCCCATGGCTTTCAGTGACAGTTTAATTGTGGTTGAGTGTGTGAGAAAGGCAAGTGAGGATTAGCAGTGAGAGAAAGCTCAGCTGTAGGATGTGATCCACTTCTGTCCCCAGTTCTGTGCCACCCTTCCTGAGGGTCTGAGACTTTCCCTCAGCGAAGCTGCTCAGGGTTGGAGCAGGTAAAGCTGTGCCCAGGAGGAATCCTGGCAGCAGGAATGTGCATGGGAGCAGAATCCACTTCTATGCTGATGGTTGTACAGTTGGGATTTTGGTTGTAAAAGCAAATTTTTGATGGAAGGTGGAGATTCAGAATCAGGGTGCAGCCTGACAGTGTGTGTGAGCTTTGCTAGCTGAAGTTTTCCAAATTTGACTCAAGATAGAAGAAGAGATTCTTCTTATTCTTGTGTCTCTTGGCCACACTGCCCACAACAATTCTTGCTGAAAAGCAGCAGGGAGAGGGCTCGGTTTGGCCTTGATTGCAGATGCCTACTCTGCTAAACAGTTCCTTCCAAAACACAGTTCTGCTCCTAGTTCTGCACAGTGAAAAGCTAAGCTAGAGGTGGCAAGCATTGAAATATTTGCTCTTTGAACTGAAGGTGTTTATTTCTTGAGTAACATCTGTTCTTCCATGGTTTTTTAAAATTTCTAAGAATCGCCTATTTAATTTTTTTTAATACCTATTTTGTCTTTATGAGAACTCCTCATTTCTTGATATCAGTACTTGAGCAAAATTCATTTGAAGACTGTAAACTTAAGAACTTTATTTGAATTTGTTTTCTGTTGAAGATGTAGATAAACACACAGGGTTTTTGTTGAGGAAGTTTAGTGCCTGGATGGACAATATCCCTTTCATGTCCGTTGTATAATTGCTTACATCAACTGACAATCTAGGAGTGTTGTAAAAAACGTTTCTTGTTAATATCTGTTGATAGATAAACTCAGTAAAGTCTGTAATGTTAATGATTTAATGGTGCTTGTTCAATACGCAGGGCTGAAAGCAAATATTGTTATCTAATCTTGTAGCACTTTTCATCCTCATTTGCTTTGTAGATGTTAATTGAGATTTTTTAATTAAGTGCTATTTAGTTTATCACCTCATTGCCTTCTAGAGGAAATGGGAACATCAAATTTCTGACTAAAGGGGATAATAATGAAGTTGATGATAGAGGCTTGTACAAAGAAGGTCAGAACTGGTTAGAGAAGAAAGATGTTGTTGGAAGAGCAAGAGGGTAAGTAAACCAAAATGTACTTTGTAATTAAATAGAAAAATTAGCTCTTAAATCGGTTCTGCTGTTGATACAAACCAGATCTGATGTATTTTTAAAATTTCTTAAATAGAATTGTAATTAAAAAGAAAGCCTGGGAAAGTTGCTTCCTATAGTCCTCACGCTGATGTGGAGTGTGGGAGAAAAAAAGGACATTTAACAAATAGGTCACCTGAAAATACAAAATTAACCAGCTTCTCCTTGTAATTGCTGGAAATTTCTAGGAAATTGTTTTGGCATTCCACAGGAATTTTATGCAAGGTTTGAGCTTTTGACTTTGTCTTCTTCTCCAGTTGACCTGAAATCTCTTCAGATTTTCTCAGGTAACTTTGATTAAGGAAAACTAATGAATTTTGCTTCCTGTTCAGATCTGCATTAGTCCTAGTCATAAATGATGGGATTGCACTGAAATATTCCAGGCTGAGTAACATTAAAATACTTCCATATAAAATTTGAGGGTTAATTTTACATTCACCTGTTTTATCAATTACAGGTTTTTGCCCTTTGTAGGAATGGTAACTATAATAATGAATGACTACCCAAAATTCAAGGTAAGTATACTGACATTTTGAATATTTGAATTGCTAAAATAACAAGTACAGACAATACAAACCTTGCCTCTTAAGCATACATGTTAATAGATTTGTGTCTGTGGTTTGGTGCCTAATGTAGGATGAGCTGGGTTTCCTTGCTTACTGTTGGGCAGTAGAATTTGTTGTTTGTAATGAGTTGAAACCATGTCATTTATTAGAATTTTGTTAATTAAGTGTATCCAGTTGTGATGCCTGGTTATGATGAATTTGATCACTTTAAAATCTTCCTGCAGTTCTGTAGGAGCAGAGCTCTGTAATTGTGGAAGGTGTGATGTTTGAGGGGGCACCTTTTGAACAGTTTGTGCTTTCAGAGCTCAGTGGAGAGGAATTGTAACGAGTCTGTGTTCTGTGTTTCTTTGCAGTATGCTCTCCTGGCAGTGATGGGAGCATATGTACTGCTCAAACGGGAATCCTAAACACAAGAACAAAGGGAAATATACAGGGGGAAAAGACTAATATGTTTCGGATGGTTTCATTTCTGTGTACGGTTACAAAACTGTGCAGGCTTTTGTCTTGTCTAAATAAATGACACCTAATGAGTGAAGCTGTTGGCTGCTGGCTAATTGCAAAATGACGTATTTACCACCTTCTGCAGACTGCTCTCAGCTAGCCTGGCACTGGTTTGGAGGACTGTCGTGCTGGAGCAGCCAAGGGCTTACACCACAGTGGGTTTTCTTGACTGGTGCTGCATCTGAACCCACTTTTGCCTTCCTGTTTGTTTTGGGAGGTTATTTTTAATCTGTCAGTGCCCTCTTTTCTCCACCATACAAACTGTTTTGATCAGTGCTTGTAAGGACACAGAAGCTCTCAACAGGTAGTAAGTTCTAGGAGTTGAGTCAGACTTATGCCTAGGTTGGCTGGTTGTGGCTGACAGAAGCAGCCAGGAAGGGGAGTTTCACTCTGACTTGGTACTGAGCAGTGGGGACTCAGAGCCTTTCCTCTGCATTTGGAACTTGCTCCTTCATGGGGTAAGGAAAAAAGCCCAGATGGCCTGATTTTTAGAGGCCTGTTTTTTAGGGACTGTGTGCATTGCTAGTGTTCAGGCTGTTGACGATTCTGCCTTTTGTGTTCTAGCTCTTTAACAAACCTAACAAAAAGGTTTTCTGGGGCTTTAATAACACTTGTAAATTACTGAATGAATAGCACAGTCGTACACTTCAGGGATATTGCCAAGATGGGGAAACCAGAACTCTTATGCCAGTTTGGAGAATGTATTGTTCTCTCCTATCATATAACACCTGAATAGTGTTAAACATAAAATTGATTTTTCATTTAAAAACTTACCTGATAACTGTCTTTTATGAAATTTGGTATTTTTCTCTTATCTTCAAATGTCAGTGTTGCACCTTCAACAAAGCAGAACTTGTTTTCCTTGCTGGCTTTGTTTTTGTAGCTTTGATAAGGAGCAGCATGATGCTTTTTTCCTCTGGAGTTCTGTTTCTTCTGTAATCCCTTACATCTGCAAAAATACTCTATTATACAATAATGACACCTTTTCTGTTGTAACAGCTCATGCTCAGCAGACAACTGCTGAATTTCTCCAAGTAATATTATTTCTTTTGTGTCCTACTAAGCTGTTTTCATGTCCAACTGTATTATAAAAATTACTTATTTGTGTCAACTTGTATAGAAATAAAATTGAGTATAATAAATGGCATGGCAGAATAATGTTGGGATCCTTAATGCAGTCTTCCTGGAAGTGTGTCATCCCCGTTAAGAAAAAATAATGTGGTTTTTGGAGACAGTGTATGTGGAGTATTGGTATTGCTGAAATCCAGATTTATGCTGTCCTCCTACCCCAATGTAAGCACAGTCAGCTCTGACTTGGAAAGTGCAGTTGGATGTTTTTCAGCTGGCCAGTGTTGCACTGGGATCCAGTCACAGGAGTGGCCCAGAGCTCTGCCAGGGGGGATCAGAGTGGATGTTAGGAAGCATTTCCATACTGAGAGGGTGCTCTGACCTGGAGCAGCCTCCCTCGGGAGAAGGGGGATGCCCCAGGCTCAGCATTCCAGCAGCACTTGGACAATGCCCTTGAGCTTCTGGGCAGCCTGGAAGGGCTCAGGCTGTTGGGCTGGATGTCTCTGTAGGCTGTTCTGGTCCACAGGCACGTCCATAAATGCTTCCCATTTGAATTCGCCAGTTATTGAACCCCTCCACTGCAAAAATCATAAACCCAAACCTGTGGCTGCCACAGCAGCCTGGCACACGTTAAATGTGCAGTGAGCAATCACTGTGGTTAAGCTTCAGCTGCCCAGGGCTTCCCAAAAGGCAGTGCAAACACTATCAACTAGCTTTCACTGGGCCTTATTAAATAAATGTTATTATTTCGTATTATTCAGCCTCTGTAAAGTTGTGGAGCTCTTCTCTGAGAAATGTCTTCAGTTCTTCAGGGAACTGTTGCTGCACTGAGTCGCTGTTGAGGTTATTTGCAGAACACCTGCCCTGAGTGCAGGTTGGAAATGCTGGAGATTAGTCTATTCAGCATCTTCAACATTTACAGAGTATTCCTCAGTGATCATGCCTGTTATTACATTGGAGATAGGCTTCCACCAGTGTTTGTTCTGTACGTACATCCTGGCTGTGTCTACCACCAGGATCCCTACAAAGAAAATGATGAAAGGCACACCATTCTTATATTACCCCTTTTTATAGCCACCAAATGTGCGTTGCTGATAGAACAATGATGCTTGTCTAAAATGTAAAGGAAGCAGATTAAAGAGTGTTATCTTGGTAATAGCATTTAAAAACCGTGAATGTTTTCCTGCCATGAAGCACAGCAACATTTTGCTTTGCCATGGGATATATGGAAAGGGGAAGGGTATTTTAAAACAGAGAGAGCTGTTTCTTGATGTTCAAACACAAATTGATGTTTTCAGGCTTCTTTTTAAAGAGAAAGATTGTCTTGAGTGAGTTGAATCACTCGGTTCGTAACATCCTTTGGTTGTACCTGGTTCCTTTTCTGTTGTGCGGGGTCCAGAATAATATGTCCCTATATTATCAAGTTAGTATTTTTCTTAGAAACGTAATAAATTAAGAATTAGAATAAATCCTTATGAACAAATAAATAAATAATAAAGACATAGTGCATATTCAGCATACGAGAAAGGTTTATTTGTATGGTATTTTCAGTAAAAGAGATTTGGGACTACTGGGCAGCAAGAAACTGAGTAAGAATTCATGTTTGCATGGTTTTGGTTTTGTTTTCTGAAAATTGACAGTTTCCTGAATTTTTCAATTTCCTGCCTTGATTGCTCCAAACAATTAGAAGTTTCTCTGGATAGCAATATTTTATTTGATCAGATGTCACTCAGCAGAGAGCACACGTCGGTAGCTGTACTGCAGGCTGCACAGTGAAACTTGAGGCATGAGAATACTATTGTGAATTAAGCAGGAATGCATAATTAATAACCAAAGGAAAAGAATGAATCACATTAATCAGTAAAAGAAGAGGAAACAAACTGTGACTAAACAAGGGAACAATTTGGCTCAATACAGCAGGATACACAATTGACTTCAAAAGGAATTGTACAAGAGTTTGCCTGAAAATTATGTTAATTCACATCCGTGGGAGCTTCCAGTAGGGATAGTTCAGTTCCAGTCATGTGGGGCTAGCTGGAGGAGCTGGCAGGTTCCTTACAGTCAGCTCTGCTCCCTGTGTATCCCAGCTCCTGCCATAGTTCTCTAGACAGCAAAATCATCACATAAACTGCACACATTAACGTGGCTTCATCCTGTCCCTGCTGTTCTCCTGGGTGACAAACGGCACATCAGGACTTCATATCCCATCACTGCTCACCCACCTTCACTCCAGTGAAACCACTTTAAGTGTTCCACTGCAGGGCCTTTCCAGGGATATACTTGTCTCCATCTTTTCTCTGGACTGCCTCTTCAGGCTGGAATCCTTTTCACCCATTTATTACTAAGTTGGCCAGTTCCAGGTGCCTCAGGGTGCTGCAAAGTTTACAGAGTCCCTGTGCAAGGAAAGCAGAAAGTCCTGTAAATGCGCACCCACTTTACTGTCACTTGTGACAGGAAATTTAGGTGATACTGGAAATTAAATTAAGCTCTTTGAACGAGATTTTCTGTTCCAGTGAGGGGCAACGAGACCCTTTGCCCCAAGTGCAGCCGAACCGAAGCCCGCGCGGTGCGGTCCCGCAGGGCGGGGGTGACCTCGCCCCCTGCAGCTCCCGGCTCCCCTCAGCGGCCCCTCCGCGGCTGTTGCCGCCCTCTGAGGAGCTCCGGTGCCCGGGCACTGCCGGCAGCACCGCCCCGAGGTGCCCCGGGCCGCCCTCAGCACCGGCTCCCGGCGAACGGAGCGGGGGAGCACGAACTTGTGGGACGCGCCCGTGCTGCGAAGGGAACCGAGGGAGAGAACGGCCCCCCCGCCCGGGGCCGGCACCGCCTCAGCTCCCCCCGCGGGCACCGGCGGGGCGGGGAGCGGGCCCGTGAGGAGGCGTCAGGCGCGGGGGCCCCGCTCGCTTCGGGCCCGGCTCCGGATAAATGGGGGGCGGCGGCGGCGGCTCTT
>VZSE01014405.1:0-43875 GCA_013398275.1 Promerops cafer | reverse complement strand
CCGGCCCCAGACGGCGCCGGGCTATGCCATCCGGGGCCCCCGACGTGGGGCGGGGGGCCCCCGCTGCAGCCAGGGGCTGGCCCGGACCGAGCGCCGCGGTCAGAGCCCCGGGGCAGGGGCAGCACGGTCGGAAACCGCGGTGGGACGGGCGGCAAGAGGCGCGCCGGGCACGGGGGGATAGAGCCGGGACGGCGGGAGCCGCGGGAGCCGCTGCCGGGGGCGCGGTAAAGGGGACTCAGCGGACGGGACGGGAAGGGGCGGGAGCCCGGGGGTGCCGGGCCAGAGGACAGCGGGTCCCCGGCACGGCCCCGCGCTGTTCGGCGGCTCTTGGAGCCTCGCCGCGTTTCTCTTGCCCGACGGCTACAGCCCAGATCCCTCCCGGACGGTTTGCAAGTGCGTCGGTTTCACGGCGGCCGCTCGAAAGCTGCCCCGCGGGACGATCCGCGGGCCCGGCCCGACTCAGGGGCACTGGGGTAAACGCCGCCGCCCTGGTGCTCTGCGGGACACTCGCCCTGCGCCCCGTTCAAAGGCGACACTCGCCCCATCTCCAAAGGCGTCTCACAGACCAGGTGCTTCTGGGCAGGATAGACGCAGGAGGTGGGTTCAGCCTTTCAGACTTCACAAACCCGAGGAAGCTCTAAGCAATATTTGCGAGGAATTTTTCCAGTACGCTGCTATAGGACAGAGCCTGTGAGAAGAGCTGATTCTCTGGCCCTGTACTCCACGGTGTGACTGGGGCTGGGGGGGTAGCAGGCAGGGCATGGCTTCCTGGGAGATGCACAAAATGGTTTTGGAGGTGAGGCAGGGAGCCAAATCCACACATCTCACTTTGTACTTGGATTGGTGGAAGACCAGCATGGTCTTCCACGACCAAGACGTGGACCCACCACAGGACCAACCAGGTAACAGCATCACGTCTCCTGCATCCATCTTTTTCCTGCTTTTGTCTTTCTGTCATTTTATCACTTTTCACACTAGCACTTCCCAGTTCCTCTGAGGCAGCAGCTACCTTTCGTCCCAGCTTGTTTACATGACAAACCCAGTAACATCCAGAGTGGTTTTCAGTCTACACTTAGCTTTGAAGATGTTTCCATTTGAAGCCTGAGGAGAGTGTTTGTGAAAGAAAAACACCACTGCTGCTGCTCGTTCTTCCAGATATATTAGCTAGTCTAAAAAGTATGAGCTCTCTCAATAAATCTGCATTTTTTTTCTTCCCCTTCTGCCCCAAAAGGCTCAATATCATGTAGATTTTTTCAGAGGAACCACTTCAAAGACTGGCAGTGCTTGCTTCTGCCAGTGTCCACACCTTTTGCAGGTTTATGTTCTAATGTCCCAAAGTTGATTTATTTTAGGAGCACATGGCTTTTCCTAGCTCCAGGTGAGGTTTGCCTTCACTGACTGCTTGGGGGTTGGTTTGAGGCCGAAAGAACTCAGACGTCCTTTTGCACAGAGGGAAGAGGCCAACAGAAGAGACAAGAAAAGGTTATCGTGGCTTTTGTGGACACTATAAAAAGCCAGTCAATACCATTGTACAGACATTGGAGGGTACTCAAAGCAATCAGCCAGGGGCCATTGTGTTCCTTTAATCTACATGTGTGTTTCCCAGGAACTCTATTAGTGAAGATGAATGAACTGTGCAATGTCCCTAATTTCTTCTAATTTGAAGCTGAGGGTTTACAGCACTCAAAACCAGCACAAAACACACCTGTCCTTCCAGAAGTCCTGGGCAAAAATGGGAATCGGTTTTGCTTGTTGTAGCTAAGAAAGATAGGAATGTGAGACGAAGGAGCAAAAACCCTTTAGTCAGTGCCATAAAGGGCATTGGATCCTGGCACAGATGCTGTTTTTGGGGTACCTGTCAAAGTTGTCAGTTACAGGGTCAATACCCGATTTTTTTTTTTTTTTATTTTCTGTTAATCACAATATGAAGGCAGCAAAAAAGCCTTCCAGCCCTGAAGCAGGGTGCTTGAGTCCCATACAGGACAGAAGAGACCTTCCTCCCTGACAGACAAGGCTCCTCTTTCCTCAGCAGTAGAATATTCCACTTGTGTTTTCCACATGGAGCTACATTTGTCGCTGTAGCATCCTTCTTGCAGGCAAGTGGAATTGCTGAAAGAGGAAGCCACTCCCTTGATCGCAGTTCAGAAAAATACCTGAAAAAAACCCATAACTGTATAGCAGAGCAGAGAGAGCTCTGACTCTTCCAGCTCTAGATCTGCCTTTTCTCTCTTGCCATGCTTCAGGCACAGACTGTGTGACACGCATGAGGCATTACAGTGCTCCAGGGAGGGAAGAAGTCTAATGGTTCCTCTGATTGCACAGAGGATTTAGATAGGCAAAGAACGGTAACTGAACTTATCTCTTTGGGTCTGATGTCCTGTCTGTCAGTTGAATCCCTTTCAGCCCTCTGGGATATGTATTGTATTAGTATGAAGCCTCAGAAATTGATCCTGTGGTACATCACAGCCTTGCAAAGACCACTGACCTTTGGAAACTTATGGGGGCAACCAGAATAAAATTTGAGTGTTTCGTTAGGGGATGAAACAGGTAGGGCTTGTTACTTGCCTTTCCAAGGGATACCCTCATTCCCCCACCTTTTTTATTTTTTTGCAACACATTATTAAAATTTCTTCTGAAGTTATGCTTGGAAAGTAACAAAAGTTCTCAAGATGGACAATCTATAAAGTGCAGCTGTCTGCTGTACCTCCTTCCTGTACATGTATACTGAAGACTAAAGGGAAATAGTTTTAATCCTGTAGTCACTGTTGTGACATATGCATGGGACGTGGTTTCACACAATGCAATCAGCACCATAAAATGCCACAGGTTCCTCCTTCGTTTTCTCCTGCCATTTCTTTATGTCCAGGTGAAATAATTACTGCTTTACAGAGCAGATATTTGAAGCTGAAGTCACGTTGCAGGAGAGACATCACTCTCCAGACCAAAGATGTGCAGTAGGGAGGACCTCCCTGAAAGATAAATGGGGCTTCCAACTTCAGACTGCAAATCAGCAGGAGGGAAGCAAGGAAAAGGAGGAAATACTCACCTAGAGGGAACATGTACCCTCCTGCAGTTTGCATGCTCCGTATCATCCAGCAGATTGTTAAAAATAGCAATAAAAAGGAATTTTTCCTCCCCAAGAATTCTTAAGGTTGCAGTTTCAGAACCTTCTTGAAAGCATAATGCTTGAGGAAGCTGCTGCCTCCTCCTGTCACTGCATCGCTCACACCTTCGTTGTCTTCGTTGTTGAGACTTTGCTTGATCTGCCCAGGAGAATCAGCTGTGTTTTCTCCACCTCCCAGGGTCCTGTCTGGCACCCAGGAGTGGCACAGAGATCAGCTGTCCCGCTGTCTGTCCAGGCTGTGGGTATGAAATAGGCTTGGGGAGCCAGCAGCCCTTTCTGCTGGGAGCACCATGGGCTGGGTGCGAGGGCACTGGCATTTAGGCTCGCCATGCTCATAGGGAGGGAGGGGAGGTTCATGCTATAAGGCTATATTAATGCAATCCTTCTTTACTTGTTTTCCAATTAGCCTAATTGAATTCGGATTGCTTAAAAGTGGGCACTAGAGACATTTATCTTGATGGGATGACGGTCTTGAGCTCCAGTGATCCTATTAACTCTAAGAACACAAATCCCAGGTAGGGTCTGTCCAGCAGTAGCTGCCACGTGACCTAACCCTTTAATCTGCTCCCAACAAAGACACACGGACACACAGACATGTCCCTGTCCATTCTCACACATGCATAGCTGCATGCACACACGTACATGTGCATTTGTGCACACGTATGGACACAAACATTCCCAGACTCACATACCAGCACACGTGCACATGCACACACGTGTAGTGGCTCCCCTGTGACCTGTCCGCAGGGCTAAGCACCTTAAGAGCTGTATGTACCTGGGGTGGCCCCACCACCTCCTCCTCATATGCCTCCCCAGGCCTGTGGCTGGCAGCTGAAGGCAGGAACAGCCGGTGCTGGAGGGATGAGCCCTGCAGGTGCTGCCAGGAGCAGGCTGCCACCTCCGGCAAGCTGAAGATCAGGCTTCTGCTGAGGGCAGCACAGATTTGCCCCCCTGCCCTGGCTCTGCCACTCCAGACTGAATGTGGGAGCTCTGGTCTAACAGTGGTGCCTAAGGCAGCTCACTCCCGTGCCAGCGGTACTTCAGTGGGGCTGGGCTCCCATCCTGTGTCAGTCCCAAGCCACCTCCCAGTCCCACTTGTCTCTGCCATCCCTGGCATTTTTTCTGAACCTCATTAATCGTTTGTTTGGTGATTCTGACTGTACTTTCTTCTCTGACCCTTTAAACTGTGAAAATGCTGATCCTATATCTGCTGACAAATTTAATTAGATCTTTTAAAGCACCAGATGCTTTCAGTAAGATTTTCAGGATGTCCCAGGCACATTTTAATTCAAAGGTCAAAACCCTTAGGCTTGTTTATTTTGTTGTTTTATAGATAGGACAAGTCAGTCTGTAAAGCAACACTACAGTGTGGAGACACCACCCAGATTTATACCAATGCAGAGGGAAATGCATTGAGACTCACAAGCCTCAGGCTGGTTGAGCTGAGCTGGTGACTATTTTATCTACTTTATGTAAAGACCTCCTAAAAGACCCCACTTATCTTTCCACATAGATAATTAGATTCTGTGGTGCCATGTGAGAGCAGAATCCCAAGAGGAAGGAATCGGATCAGAAGTCTTGGTGGTTTTAGGCAAAATAGCTGATGCTTGAGGGACCTGCTGAAGATAGGTTTTGTTCACTAAAGAAATTACCTGTTGGATGAGAGCCATTTAATGCCCCAGGACATCCTCTGGAAAAAAGCAAGGAAGTCAGAACTTGTCAACTCTGTGTTTCCTAGGTAAGAAGGAAATGAGCAAGAAGAAAATGCATATTTTCTTACTGCTACAATGGGGAAAAAAATGGATAACAGGTTCTCAAACAAGTCTGTTCAGTTTATATTTGAAGAGTAATTGATGAAAGAACTTTCCCAAGCTCTATTTGTAGGAAGGAATCTCAGCTTCCTTTTACTGTTAGCAAACAGTGTGTTCAGGGAAACTAGAAACTACATACAAGAACATTTAACATATGGTTGGGAGGAGTGTTTTTAGAAAGTGCTTGCGTGCTCAGCAGAAACATTAGGGCAAAACTGGCAATCAGCTTGAAATGTGACAAAGGATTCTAGTCAAAACTGTCTAAAAGACATACAAATAAATGTATATGCCTAATAAATGTAATTTGCCTCAATCAAACACGATCCATATGTGATGAACGCACAAAGCTGCATGCTGCCCTCTCTGGTTTTTTTGCAGACATGGAGGCAGGCACCACTGTGACTGCCAGTGGTAATGAGATTTTTAAAGGCAGCAGCTTTTCTCTGGCCTTTTTCTGTATCTGTGTCTGTGCCAGTGCACCAGGAGGTGGTAGGGGGACTTTCCCTTGCCACCTTGGCACACAGCAGCTGTTGGAGCAGGAGGAGGGGGAACCTCTCTCCCTTGCCCTTCTCTCTGCCTCACCAGAGAGGTGACTTTGCCAAAAGGAGAATTTAGCCTCCTTTCCAAGTGACCAGTAAAACGCTGCAGGCACAGCACAGGCTCACATCCTCCGTGAGATGCTGTGTCTGTCTGCCCCTTGTCACTGTCCCCGTGTAGCTGTGGATGACTGCTGACCCCTCTGCAAGGACAGGGACCATTCCAGGCAAGTGTGGGAAGATGCTCTGTGCCACTCAGGCTTGGTGGGCTACCTGCTGCAGCCATTGCTTTACCTGTGGAGCCTGTGTTATCCAGACTTTTCCTGTACCTCTCCCTGGGGACAGATCCTCCCTGGTGGTGATGAGACCTTCCAAGATCCATGGGATGACCTAACTTCTCTTCACAAAGCCATGTAACTCCCTGCGGTTTGGCAGAGCCCCCCACTGCTCTGTGGGGCTGGAGGACATGACCCAAAGAAGGCAAAGGGGGCTCAGCACAGAGTGGTTTTCACACCTGGAGTGTGCTGTGGTTGTATCTTGTGCACTTTGCAAACCAATACCTGAGGCCAAGATCAAGGAAGGAGGAGAGGAGAGGAGAGGAGAGNAGAGGAGAGGAGAGGAGAGGAGAGGAGAGGAGAGGAGAGGAGAGGAGGAAAAGGGGGAAGAAAGAGAGAAAAGACAAAGACAAAAGGAAGGAAGCGAGCAAGCAATGAAGGAAGGAAAAGAGAAAGAAAGGAGATAAATCATAGTGCATTTGTTAATTTAAAATGAATATTTTTACTTGATTGGCTGGAGACAGAAAGAGAGAGAGAGAGAGAGAGAAAGAGACTTATAAACCTGTAGGAAGGTGCTACATGTATTAATTTCCAAATTTAATTCCCAGGCTAGCTCCTGGAGAACTTACAAAGCCATTCATTTTATAGAATTCCTTGGGAGTAGCAGCCTGCATGTCCCACAGACACTGGCAGATTTAACATTAGTGAGAGCTATGCCTTTCCTCAGGTTTAGGTGCCCGACCCTGGCATAACCTTCCATGTTTAGCCTTCGATGGAGACAACTCCCAGAATGCACATGGGGAGCTGGTTTTAGCCTTGTGCTGGTACCCCAAGCCCCAGAATTTGGCACACAGAGCAGAAAAGCAGAGGGTCACTGCTGTCCCTTGATGTTTGAAGTGTCTTTGAGAGGCTGGGAAATGAAAGCAGGCTGGAGAAGCCTGCACTGCTCCAGAGCAGGTCTCACTGAGAGCCACCAAGCCTTACTTTCCTACAAGTCCCCACTCTGTGTATATGACATTTTTGACCCAAATTGTTGAGTTACATGCTTCACTTTTTTGCCTTTTGCTACACTTAGTACAGAGATGATTTTAAAAATCAAAGTTTTGCTGCAAATGTCAATATCTGAACACTGTGTTTGCCTCAAGATGCTTGAAACAGACATGTTCTTGTAAGAAACATATGTGTTTCTTTCAGAAAGCAGGATTAAATTAGTGGTTACCTCTACGTGATGTGTCAGAAGTACAATTTTGTTCAAACATACACATTTAATAGCATTGCAATCACGTGGAAAAAATGGAAAAAGGCACATTTTCCCCCCAGTATTAACTTCTTTAAAGCCATTTTTTCCATGGGGGAAAAAGTTATGTTCAAAACTGAGGACCAGTTCTAACTTCCTTCTAGGCAGTCCCAGCAGGTAAATTTTTACTCTCCCCTCAGGGTTTTAAGTCTCTCTCTCATGACTTTTCTATATTTACACTGAATGCTATAGAGCTACATGCATCCCTCTGCCTGCTCCCCCTCTGCAGCTCCAGCAACACAAGACTGAAGTTACAGCCCTTGGGCAGTGGTGGCTCTTCTACATCATGGAACATTTCTGCTCAGCTGCCTGTTTCATCTCAGTGAATGTGGCTTGTGCCTTTTCTTTGATGGCATCCATGTCCATATTCTGGATGTTCTGCAGCTGGCCCAGGATAGAGTCCTTGTCTTCTTCCTCCTCCTGATCTTCTGCCACCATCTTCTGAAGGTCTTCTGGCAACCCCACATCATCTCCAGCCATCTGTATTTGATTCTCATCCAATTCACTCTAAAGCAGGAAACAAAACCAGCAGATGAGAGTATTTCTGCTCTCCCAGGATCTACCAGTGAGCCTCTTGTTTTGTTCTGTTTTTGGATTTTAGGGAGAACCAAAACAGATGCACAGATTTTTCAGTCAGATTTTTTGGGTACAACTTGTGAATTCAGGGCCCCAATCAGCCTCCATGGAAGTTCTAAGATTTTTTTCGGGCAATGTCAATTATACTTCTTTGAAGGGCTTCAGCACTGTCAAAACTGAAGCCCTCAGTGTCACTTGCCATTTTAGAAATCTTTGCCATGCTGATAGTGCAGGAATTCCATTTCAAGTTATTTGTATCCCCCAAAACCATGCTGCAGGACAGTACCGAGCCTGTCAGCTGCTGTGCTCTGCCTGTCAGCTTCTGGTCAATGAAACAAGAGCTTTAGAAGAGCTGGGGTACCATTTCCTTATTTGATTGCTGGGCGGGGTGGGTGGGGGGGAATTTTTAGGTATCAGCACTAAACTGAAGCCTTCTGGAAGAAAGATGCATTAAACTTCAGAATGAATTACTGGAAAAAGGGTCCCCTATCTTCCCAAACCATGTCTAAACTCTGTCTAGGTCTTTGGTTGGCCTCGCTGAGTTGTGATGGATAGCAGGGGCTGCCTGGCAAATAATCAGTATTGCAGTGCTGGTAAGTGGGGTAATAGAAGGACTTGGACAACAAAAGAGAGGAGGGAGGTTGGTTTTGAGTCTGAGAAATCAAAAGGAGACAGGAGAAGAAACTGGTTAAGCAGTTAAAAGGGCTGAGATCCAGTAAGCACTACACACACTTGCTTCCTGCCTGCCCACTGAAACACTCCATCGGTGGGATTATGTCAATTTTTCAAACAATGGTGATCTTGTTCACATTTTCTGGTGGATTCTGATGGATCCAGAGCCCAGAAGAACAGGATATTTTGACACAGTTCACACATCAAAGATAAGCATTAATGCCTCATTACATCTCCAAAATTAAGCATGACAGCAGCAAAGGCCTGATATGAATAAGCAGCAATGCTATCAGCAGGAGGTGTTTTTTAGAGTGAGGGGTCTGGGTTTTGCATGAATGAAAGGACAAATGAATGCAAGGACATATATGAGCAATGTCTGTGTTGTTGCAGGCCTTAGCAAGGACAGGCAGGCTGGGGGTGGTCAGCTGCATAACCACTATTTATGGTTCCATATTTCCACACTTTATGTTTGCAATAACTGTACTTCCCTTTAATCTGATTTCCCCCCATATCTCCTGTGAAACTGTAGAGACCTCTAGCAGGATTGTTACTGCTATGTGGGTAAAATGGGTGAGGACATCTCTTCACCTTTTTGGTAAGGGTTGCTACAGTCAGATCTCTGGGAGCTAGAAACAATGTCCCAAACAGAAGAGGTATTTTTTTATTGATTGTGTAGTAGGAAAAATTGTGTTAAGCTTTTATTCAGCAACTGATGGCTATCAAAGGAGTTAGCCCTTTTGAAATCCTTGCCAGTAGAAGATGATAAAAAAATGTTAATTACTGAAAAAGTGCCCCTAATCAGACAATAACACATGTTCTTTCCTTTAGAATTATTTCTAATTTAAGGCATCATCACTGCATGCTACTGTAGTGATTCACATCTTTGGCAATGTGCACAATTGTCTGGCATGTTCTTGCACCAAAGCCCACTGTCCTATGGAAGTCTGGGATGTGATGTGCAACAGTTCGGGGCTTCAAAGTGTTCTCTGATCGAAAAATAATATATTGAGATATAGTCTAAAGCAGTACAATTCTGCCCAAGCCACCTGCCTCTACCCACTTGGCATTTAGCTTTAATAGACCTAAAATGAGCTTCAACAGGTGGGGTTGCTCAATAAGAAGCAAAGAAGCACATTATGCATGTATGGCCTCTTCTCTTCCTTCTAAAATTTGAGCGTTTGATTCTTGTTTACTTTGATTTGAAATGGAAAACTGAACACAGAAGCAACATCTATTTTACTAAATTAAATATGCCTGGCACTGGTCTCTTTCCCCAAGGCCAGCTGGCCTGGAAAAACCCGCTGGGATGCTATTGAACTCTGTCGCCCTACCAAACAGGGTGGTCCCATCTCACTGCCGATTGGGAATGCCTGTCCTAACTCCCCAACTGGCCGTGGGAACTGCTTGGGAGAGTGCCCAGGCCAAAACTGGGTCAGACATTATTCTGACAATTCAACAGCATAGGCAATAGAGTCTGAGGGCATGGTAATATTTTTTGACCCTGAGTATGTTTCTGATTTACTCAGTCCCAGATTTGTTTTGCTATAGATGCTATAGAGTTCTTTACATATACAATGATACAGAGGTAGGTGTGAGCAGAAAACTGCCTAAGTATCTACTTTGTTACAATTTGATGGTAAAGTCCTCTGCCCAAATTAAGGTGCAAAGGTCCAGTTCAAGGATACCAACTCTTTTTGTAGCATTAAGTGTGTACAGAAATGAGAAAAAAGGTGAATGAGAGAGAGAAGGAGAAGGATTAAGATAGTGCAAGCAGGAGATGGTCATCATCCGATATCACAGGGAAAATTCCTTCTCTGGCTCCCTCAAGTAAAGGATATAGTTTAACATTAGACAGCTCCATGTCCGCTGGGCGGGAAAAGCAATGCCGCTCAGGGAGACAGCTTCTTTCACTAGAAGTTTTGTCAAGCTCCCTCAAAGGGAGACAATTCCCTCCAGCTGGGGAGAAGAACAATGAAAGTTTGGTATTGCTTGTTAAATGGCACTTTTGGTTCTCTGAACAATGATGTTAAAGTCTTCTGTGCAACTTAAGGAGCAAAGAAGACCAAATGCTGGTTCAACACTGCTTATACGAAGTCTACTTGTAAACAAAAAAGATCAAAGCTCACAGACTAATCCATAGGGGAGCCAAACTCTTTTCCAGCATCGCTGTGTGATATATGCTTATCCTTATGCCTAACTCATCCTGTCATAACATTTACCTATGCCTATGTGCAGAGATCCTTAGGTAGCTGACTCCAGACCTTATCCTGTGATTCATCACCTGTAATGCACTAGTAACATACAAAATCACAGTACACCTTGCCTTGACCTGCAGGTGGGACTTAGCAGCACAGCAGCACCACTGTCCTTATGCCACTGAAGGGCTGCAAGTACCTCACAAGTAGGTACAAGGAGCCAAATGTTGGAACCAGCAGCCTTCCTCCCCAAAAACATTCTCAGAGAATCCAGAGATCACAGCTTGGAGCACAGAGCTGGTGAGTGGGGACTGCTCCCTCCTGACATCTGCACTGGGTCTCCATTTTTCCACAGCTCACCATCAACTCATGCCCCTGTGTTTAGACCTTGCAGAAATTCATTGATTACTGAATCCCAGTTCAGGAAAAAGGCAGCAAGTCGATAAGAGAGTTTGGTGAGTTTTTTAAAAAATAAATATTATTATTAAAATATTCATGTCTGTATTTATATAACATTTTTAAAATATTTTGCATGAATGTGATGCACTGAATACACCAAAGATGAAAAAGTTGTCCATAGATCATATGTCTCGTGGCTAAAAACATCTTTCTGATGACAAACCTAAGCTGACAACTCTGTTAATAGGATTAGGTTCATTAAGGGTCTACTTTCTCTTATAAATCTGGCCCAGATAGCATGGAACTTTAGATTTTACATGGCAAAGGGGGCCCTACTTAGTCCTGAATTTCATGCTTTTACTTAAAATGCTTGCTAGTGATTAATACTGGTAATATTCAGTGTTTCTAGACCATACTAGGCTACCTGAAATGACTTTCAATTTTCAAAATATTTAATGCATTATCACAAGTCTGAGAGCATTTTGCTGCCAGAATGTTGTATTACAGCATTGAATTTTTTTTCAGGGACATATAGCATGCATGTAATAATTTCATTTTCTTCCTGCTATAACATGTTTTCATAAGGGCTGATGAAAACCAAGAAATGCTATATAGGGAGAAACAGATGCAGAAAAAATGTGTCCTGCAATATTGTTTTCTGTCTTAGAGCTACTCTCCTACCTTGGAGACAAGTCTTCTATTGTTACTACTGAAATACGGCCCCAGAGAGCACTTGGTACATGCCAGAGCCAAGATCCTACTGGAGATGGCTCAGATCACCACTGCATGCTTGTGTGTCTATGAGGTGCTCAGCCAAGGGGGCCTGGGGACTGGACACTATCTCCAGCTGAAAAAAGCACTACAAGTGGGAGGATTTGAAAACCAGAGACACCCAGCTCCACTGATGTTTAGTTGAGACCTGGGCACTCAAGTACCCTGGAGCTTTCCAAAGCAGCCCCTCTTGGAGCTGAAAGCTCTGGCAAGACGCTGCGTAAATGCTGTTCAGGAGCTGTCTCAGCATATGCCTTCAAAAGGAATGCAAAGCCTAATGATATTTTACCCCTCAGCTGCTAATTAAAATGCTGGTGTTTAGAGACTTAGGCCTCCAATCCAATCAATCACTTAAAATCTTGGACTTACTTTTTTTGCATAATTAATCTTTCTGTAATTAAACTCACCCTCAGGGCATGTTGTCCAGCTAGAGCACCAGAAGGACCAGGCTGTTACGGGTGGAATACATCTTACCTGAGTTCAGCTCTCACCTGGCCTCCCTCTGGAAGAGACAGCCACTGGGAGGTGACCCAACTCCACCTTAAATGCTTATTTAAAAGTTTGGCTAAATGAGGCTTCAAGTGCTGGTCTCTTTCTGTTGATGATGAGTCCCTAAATGACTTGTTTGGATTAAGCACTACATTTTTTAGCAGTTAAATTTACAGGAGATGGATTCTTTAGCTTCCTCCATTTTAATTAATCAAAAAGCACTGGAAAGTACTGATCAGAAAAAGAGTGGTAATGACTCAGAGCTGGCAGGTGAGTAATACAAATAAACTCTCAAATTGCTAAGAATCACATATCCTCGAGGGGTATAAATGAAATATGCCAACATTTTTGCAGTAGTGACAGGTCAGAGCAAATGCGTGATCCAAACCCCTGGAAAGAGTACTCTGCCCTATATTACCTCTCTCCTGCCCATGGCAGAAGCTTACAAAATAACACAATAATTTAAAAAAATATTTTAAATAAGTTGCTTGAAGCTTTTGCTTTCAATATTTTGATTTTCCTGGAAATATTTGACAGTGCCAGGATCACTAAAGCAAAAGGAATGGGCAGTTTAGAATTGGTTGAAATTTGGCCTCTGGACTAGATGAGCTCATGAGCTACAGGCTTACCTTGGGCAGTCTGTACTTTTCTCTCAGGTGAACCCTCAGAACAGCTCGCTCTGCTTTTTTCTGTGCAAATGCTGCATCTCTTTCCATCCTGGAAATCAGAAAAAATGTTCCTTCAAGATGCTAATAAAAACAATTTTTTGCAGTTGCTTGGCTGCAAAAAGCTACACACGGGAGTTATTCCCCAAGATAAGTAACTTGTCCAAAGGCAAAAAAGGGACAGTAAATAAAGCGATGCCAAAGGGCCACACTTCCTGTGGTTCTGTCACCTGTGAATTTTCCTGGTCTTTCTTTGTGCCTTCATTGTTTCATAAGGGCAATGAATTCTAAAGCTTCCCTGTATGGAAGAGCACTGACTTCATCTGTGATTTTATAAAATGTTTTCATTAGATTTAAGAACTGGTCTGCACCATTTTTTTTTTAGATTACGTATGTATTTATTTGCAAAATGTGTCTCCTCAAAGATATTTGGTAACATTTGAAAACACTCACCTTTCACCCCCCTCTCCCTTTAATTTCTTTTTCCCCCGGTAGCATTGTCGTGGAAATTCTATTGCAAAATTGATCTTGTCTCAGTATAGGTATTTTGGCATATAAAAGCTACTTCCAAAATGAAATATTACTTTTCCTCTGCTTCCAAAATGACTGCTTGGATTTCTTTCCCTCCAAAAACAAAACCCCCACAAACAAACCTAAAATCTGAGAAATACCCAAAGCCTGGTTGGTTGCAGGTCCAAAACTGCCTGAGCACAAGTTCAGCAAGGCATATTTACTTTTCTGGTCTCCACTCCTGCACAGCTGAACACTGGGCAAAATCCAGGGAGCCCTGAAACAGGAATATGCTCTGCCCATGTCAGACCTTTCTGACACAGAACCACATCTCATCCTGAGATGATCTTTCTCTTAGGGTTTCTTACTGTTCTAACTGCTTCCTCAGTATAATTCAGCAGGGAAAGGACACATGCCCCACTTAATAACAGTATAGAAGTAATTATTTTCCCAGGCATTTCCCTATCCCAGGAATCCTGTGTTTCTTCTCAGTCCCTATAAAGCATCTTCCTGCCAGCAGGTGGTCATTTCTCTTTTAAATATCCCTTGACAAAAGGCAGAGCAAAACATTCTGTGCTTTTTTCCAGACCAAATGACACCTCTTCAGGGCATCCTGATTGAAATGCCTGATGCTAAATACAGACCTGGATACCTCAAATTCCATCAGTCATTAACCTGGCACCTATAATGGTCTTACAAGAAGGATTTACACAACCATTATGTAATTGACCATTAGAGGAACAGATGCATTTGAGATTTAAAAGTCAATCGTTTTATTTATAATTATGCATGGTTTGAACTCCTACACACGGCCAAGTCCTCCATTTTACTTGTTTTCATAAACACAGCAAGTGATAAATATTGTCTTTACAGACAAAATTGAGACTTAATTGATTTTAAAGTTCTGCTTCATTCAGTAGATTTTAGAAAACAAGTAGCCATCTTAAACCTTTGCTCAAGGTAAATGAGCACTCAGTACTTTTTCAGGTCTGCCATAATAAATGTGGACAATGAAATATTACATATTGAAATTGTACTCCACATGGAGTTCTATCGTATACATATATATAATCATATACATTTGAGAATTCATCCTGCACTACAAACATCTTGGAAATTTTTTCTAGATAAAGTAACATCACCTAGGAATGGGTCCAGCATATCAAGTTGAGGAGATACCAGGAAAGCATAGGACAGAGTTGCAAGATGGGGAGGGGGGGCACGAAGAGGGAATGTAATATTTTAACATTTCCAGTTGGGGAACTTTTATTCTGGAAAGTCTTTTCAGCAAAGATTCATCTGCTTTTTTAGAAAAAATAGCGAAGAGGTGCATGTTTGGCTTTTTCTTGGGTTATTTCTATCTGCACGAAGTTACCAAGAATCAGCCCCCTACTCATAATAAGGGAACAGGTACTCACTTCTCCTCAACCATTTGCTTTTGATATTCCTCATACTCCTCTCTGGTCATTCCTGCAGCTGCTGCTGGATCAGAAGGAGTGCTTTCTTCTTTACTTTCTTCCCCTCCACCTCCAAGTCCCAAATTCTTTACCTGGTTGCTCAACATACTTTTCATTAGAAAGGCCATCTTCTCAAAAAAAAAAAAAAAGGAACTAAAAGAAAACAACTACAAGAAAGCTAAACAAAAAATGTTTTCAAACACAACTGTTGTGAGAGAGTTTCTACAGCCACATCAGCTCTTCAAGGGCACAGTGCTAGTGAAACGTGAATGCCAAAACCAGTTTGTCAGCCATAATCTGGATTAAAGAAAGAACTCCTTAATATATAGAGGCAGATGGTTCAGATTACTCAAAAAAAATCATTAGATGCAACTACCTACTTTTTCCATTAATACTTTAAGCTAATTGTACACACACACACAAAAATCAATTATAGTATGCAAAACCATTTTGACATCTTCAGTCTTGAAGCTTGGTCTCGCTTTCACAGAGATCACAACATTCCCTGGATCTGAATTTAAAACCTGCTTGACTCAATAGCCATAGTAAAATAGCAAAATTCAGGCTACTGAGTGGAAAACCCTCAGATCTGAGATCTGAAAACTTGAATTCTTCATTAAGCAAAACCCCAGATTCTTTTTATCCATGAGTATTTTATCCCACTGGACAGAAATATTTTGTGTGGTTTTTCTTCAGCCCCTCTTCATACGGCTGGTTTATCTTGCAGATGAATGAGGCATCACTGCTATGATTATTTCAAGAAAGTAACCTCAAAGAAAGCAAGTCAGATCTTCCTACTTTCTTTCTTTTGGGTTTCTGTCAGCTCTTTCTCCAGGCTGTCTCAATCTAGACCCCTGCTTTGGTGCTGCATAAAACGCCTGCTGTTTGTAATCCTAACTGCTGATAAAGGATGAATAAATCTGAATCTGTATGCCATAAAACAGTCTGGATACCTTTTGGGTCTGGATTGTTTCTGTAGGTCCTTATCTTTCTAACCTTTAGTCACATCATTAGCCTCACCTAAGTAGACCAGGTCTACTCAGGTGAAGATTTCCAAGATCTGCTACCTAGGTCATAGACTATTTTGGGAAAGAAAATCACCTGCTAGGTTTCCAAAGTTCATGAGTTTGGGTTTTGAGCTTTTATTCTACTGCACTGACTGCACATGCCTTAATGCAACATTCTGGAATTTTGATTATCTAAATGGTTCTCCCAGCACTCTCATAATTTCGATGAGAACTGAGAGATGGGAGGATTCCAGTTTGCCTAATGCCTTAATCTATATTATAGCCTTTCTAATTAAAGCAGACCTATTACTATTAAAAAAAACCAAACCAAAACCAAACAAACCAACAAACAAAAAAACCCACAAAAACCCCGAAAATGAAACCAAAACAACAAAAAAACCCACCACAGGACATTCTGAAATCCTGGATTATTAGTGACTAAACAAGAAATTCTTTCTTTTTGAAACTATCAGGATCATGAATTCCAAGTAACAACTACTTCATCTTTATTTAAAATTCTCCTAGCTGGAACTTTGCAAACACTGATTTTTCCAGTGTTAGGTCTCAAGGGTCTTCTCCAAGTGTATGGGAAGTGGTACCTGTTAAGCTTTGTGCTGTTGCTGTTTACTGAAAAGAAGCTTCCCTGACTTTGCTGTAGGCTTTGATCCCTCTAGAAATGTTTCTAACATAATTTTGTGCCTAGAAGTGATGCTTTCACAGGATTGAGAAAGACAAGGACTGGCTTGGGGAGGAACTGCTAAGAGGTCTTGCTGCCCTCCAGCTCTCAACCTTGCAATCAGAGCAAGGCTTTCCCATGTTAATTTTGAGATCAAAGATAACAAAAAGGGCTTTAAAAGTTACTGGGCCTATTGGCACTGAAGCTGCTGAGAAACAGAAGAGAGACTGGTGACAAAAGGCATAACTCACCCAGTACCCCCGGAGTAGTTCTGTTCCGGGCAGGTGCTCTATTGAAATGAAAAAACTTACTGCTTTTTGTTGATGACAGGAATCCCAGGCTTCATGAAAACATACAGACAGCAGCTAATTAAGTACTCATGTTGCCACTTCCTTTGCTTTAAATGTCTTTTCCTTCTAGCTTAAGTGAAATCAAAATTAAAGACTCTGTTCCTGTTTTATCTGATGAAAGTGGGTGATATATAAAAGCCTGTGTTCCATACCCATGGCACACACAGATCTCTAATCCCAGCACAGAATTCAATCTCGAAACAGGCAAATTCCAGAGGTAGGCCAGGCCAAAAACGCCATCCAAACTCCCAGTCTTTTCAAGATTGTGGTCCTATCAGTCATATAATGCAAAAATTCTTAGGTGTTCTTGAAAGAACCAGGACTCTACCCCCTGCTTCATCCATCTACCAAGAGGATGTTGCCTTTTCCAGCAGCGGGACCATGAGAAAGAAGTATTTTAGGGTTTTGTCAGCTTGAATAGATTCAATTCCAGATTCCTGTCCTCCACTTGCTAAAAAACTTGCTCCTGGCTAGGGAAAAATGACAGTCAAAGAGGGAATTCAGAGTCAGAATGCCATTAACTCCCCAGTGTCAGGTAGAACTGAACCCAGACCTGTAAGTGTTCTGACTCTGAACTCAGGGTAAATAATGCTTCAAATACACTTTCTTAGATTTCATGGACATGTACCAAATGAAAAGAAAAAGGCTTACTAAAAATATGCACCTTTATTCAAATAAGGTTATCTCTGAGCTCCAAGTATCAATTTACATCAGTCAGAAACAAACATGACACTGTCAGCTGTTTGAATTTAAAATAATATAAAAAACCCAGTAGACATTTTTTGGTGTTACAGTAATTGATCCATTGAGAAAGGTCAGATTTTCTTCCCACAGAAGTTATAAACCAGACCAGTTAATTTACAAACCGTAAACCAGGTCATTTACAAACTGTATTGTGTATTTGACTTGTGAAAGATTCAGGGGTGACCATGTGTTTAATAAACCCCCACCAGTACAATCCCATTATCTTGTCATTGCCAAATATTTGCACTATTATCCACAATTCAAATATAACTTGTTCTCCCCAATATTGTCCAACTGCATTCCAACTTGTCTTTTCCTCCTAGCTGTGAAATATTACTGGATAAGAATCAAACACACTGTCACTGTTGAAAGAAACCTAGCAGGAGGCTACGTTGACTGAAAAATATTTTTAAAATCCTAATTTGTTGCTATCACTTCAAGAACAGACAGGACGAAATTCGAGCTGGGCAGTTAGGAGTTTTCTTTTGATCCAGTGAGTTATGGAAGCTCCAAGGAGAGATGACTGTGAAATGAATCATGAAGCAAAGTTACCAGTTTTCTGGTGTTCCATATTAGACCTTCTGTTCCCTACCAGAAGGGTAGAAGTTTTCTCACTGCACGTGGGAGACATGTCTGATCCAGCTGCCTCCTCCTGAAGAGAAACTGTAGGCTTCAAGTTTCCTTCTAGACATCACCCCCAACCTGCTCTTCTTTCTAACCAAACAAACAGAAGTATGGGCTGCTCCAGCTTTAAATAAAAGGAATGGGTGGGTAAATTCACAGTAACAATAATTCCAATGGAAACATCAGAAATGCTCCTCATTCTGCCAGATATTTATCAAAATACTTTCTGCATAAGGGGTTTTGCAAAGCCTGCTGTGAGAGAAGGAGTTCTGTTTGGATGTTGCACTGATGCAAGAAGGTCTGCAACTGAAAGGAAACAACACTGTACAACTTCAGAACCATTTAAGAAAATATATTGTTTCATTGCAAGAGTCCGGGTTGTAATAGCTTAGACTCAAGGCACCTGGAAATATTTGCTGGTGTTGAAAGAACTGAAGAGATAAAGTCCAGTGGGTTATTCTGCTTTATCTGAAAAGTTGTTTATTCATTGATTAGCCTGAGGCAGTAGTTTCTCTCATTAGTACAGCAAAACTTGCTCAAATTTAGAAATGAATCTATAAAGCTATACCACTTGGAGTATTCTCCATACTGCAGATGTGTTAATTGGTGTGTAGCCAGTGTCATTTTCTTAGTATAGCACATTCACTTTTTGGACACTGTATTTGAAGTAACAAAATATATTGCATAGATTTATCATTTCTCCAAACTGACAGGCACAATACTGAAGTGTTCTTCATTACAGTGAATTTGGCAGCACGTGTTGCACTCCAAGGGAGCAGACTATAGAAATGCAATAGGAGTAGTCATATTACAGATAATTTTTGCAGATTCAGACAAACAAATCAACAGTTCTAAGTGAAATATCCTGATGCATTTGTGTATTTTATAGAATTTAGGAAACCACAGAAATACTTATTCTAATTCTACATACAACTCAAGGACAAAGTTACCACAGATATGTAAACAAGGCAAAATTAATTAATTTCACATTCCTAAGTTGGACCCTCTGCTTTCTTTCCTGAAGCAAACATTGACTTGATAAGCAGTATCAAAATCACATGTTCAGTCTTATGCTTTTGATATCCAAGCAGGAATTGACACAAAATACTGGTTCTACCAATTAACAAACATGTCTGAAACAAGTTTGTGAAAAAATGGGTTAACACTCAATACCTGTAGTTTACAATACTCACCATGTCAAGATTTAAATCAAAGCATCTGTACTTGATACGTGAAAGACACAAGACAGCTTTAGAAAAGTAAAGACAAATTCACACACTAAACATATCCTTGATACAATCAGATTGGAAGATGGATAAAGCAATCACCTTTGTTGGAAAATTTTCACAAATCTCCCAAAAAAAATTACAGACAGACTTGAAACTACGAAAAAGAAATCAGCCCCACAATATGCTTGAAGAAACTACTTTATCACATTTTTTCTCACTGCCCAAAATCAAACAGCAAAACAGGGAGAGCAGCCTTTCTTTGCATGATCTGTAGAACTGTTTTTTTACATCAGGTATCAGGAGTCAGGGTCTTAAAGGCCTGTCTTTGTGTCCACATATTAAAAAGTGTTTAAATAAGAACTAAAATATTATACTGTTAAATCTAGGCGTTAAACAAATAAAATGTTTATAATAAATTTTTACCCGCCAAAAAAAAAAACCCAAACCCCACAGAAAAATGGTTCTTTGAGGTTGGGGATTTTTTATCCTCTTTTCTTTTTAACTGCTATGTCAGGACACTTAGTAGCATGTTTTCTGCACAAATCATCCATCTGCAATTTACACACTGAACAAACACCAAGCCTGGGTGTTTCAACTAACTCCTCTGGAATCTTAACAAGAGCAGAGGAATGGGGAGTTTGCCTTTCAGTATTTATGAAAAAGTCAGCTGAAAACACAGACCTAGATAGGGTGCACAGTCTTCCCCCATCCAGCATTTGCTCCCTGTTTTTAACATCAACACTTTAAATGAGAACCCATTTTATTTAACAAAATTCAATAATTTATAATATTGAAGTATATCCAACACTAAAATTTCCCTCATTTACAGAAGTGTAGAATTTTCTGTGCATACAGACTGCTGTTATGTACACACAAACGGACAGGTCATCAAAAGAACTTTTTGGCTGCTGCTTCTTGTTGGCTCCTGAAAGAAAAGGCAGAAAAGAATCCTTCAAGTCTTTTTAATTTGAAACTAGCTAACTGCTTTAAATTTTCATTTATTTGAGGATTAGAAGACTCCACTCCTTATCAATAGAGACTTAGAGAAAATATAAGTCATATCACAAAAACAGAATGTAATTTCTTCTATTCACAAAGACAGGGGTAGCATCACTGTAGTTCCAGTTTTGCATCAGACACAAAGGGAAAAAAAAAAACCCAAACAACCCCACATTCTGGACACAAGCCAGAAACAATGAAAGAACAAACAAACTGACTTTTAATATACTCTTGAACATTTTCTGAAGCTTCTCAGTATCTGATTGGACTAAATATCACCTGAGAAAAGGAAACCCATGCAACTAAGCAGGGAAAGAATTGACTTTAAGTGGGATTTCCTTTTCTCTCTGGCACAGATCAATAATTTTCTTAGTAGATACAGACACTGTGGATCAACCACATCCAGGTGCTGGAATTACAAATGCATCACAAAGAACCGGAGGGACCAGCTCCTTGTTTGTGTTGGAAATCATCATTCCAGCTGACGGCAAAAAGACTACCAAGCATGGAGGTTGTCCTTTTCATCAATGCAAATAGAATTTCAACATTATGACATCACAAGGAGGAGGAAGAGAACAGAAAAACCATCCCAATTAGCTTACATTAAAAAAAAAAAAAAAAAAAAGAAAAGAAAATAAAAGACACCAACAGTCAGGTCGAAACAGGTCAGGTTCCCACTTGATACACAGTGAGTGAATGGGGGTAGAATAAACAAAACTTCATTATGATAATTGAACATTTCCAGTGGGTTCTGGAACTGTGGTAAATTTTGCATTCTTAGAGGTTTTGAAGACCTGACCAGTTTAAATCCCAAGTGACCCTATCTGAGTTTAGTGTGGACCCCGTTTGGAGCAGAAGATTGAACTGGAGACCTCCCAAGGTCTCTTCCAATCTGAATGATTGCTTGTTTTAACAAGATGAACACAATGATACCATTCCAATGGCATTATCAGTCAGCAGTTCTAAAACTATTTGCCCTGCTGTCTTTAAGCCACACAAGACTTACCTATACATTACATAACCAATGAATAACACAGTTTGCACTGCCACAAATATGAAGAAATGGATTGTAGATAAGCAGGATGGAAACGGCGGCAACTCTGGACACTTTTGTTTCTCATTCGATGGCTAAAAACCAAGAAAAGAGCAAACAAGACATCTCATCAAAAGACAACACAAGGGCTTTGCAATGTGTTGTAAAAATCAGAGAAGATGGAGAGAAATGACAGTACTCTGAAAAAATAATATTACTCCTCATCTCAATCTCCCCTTCCACATTTACATTTCTAAGACAAATTGCCTGATGTTAAATTGAGGTTTATATGGGAAAGAATACATAAATATGGTAAATTAATCAAGGACCTTCTACAGATCATAAGCTAATTCAGTTTAATTGCTACCTAGGCTAGACTAACATACTCCTCAATGTGAACACAGTCATTCTTTTGCATTAAGAAGCCTTAAGCAGAGCCTGCCTGAGTTTTCCCTGATTAAAGCTCTCCCTTGTGTGCAGAAGCACCACAGAATCTCCTCTGTATAGACCTGTTAAGTAGGGGGACAAACACAAAAAAAACCACGCAGAAAACCTAATTGCTTGACCTTGTTTCTCAGGAAATTAGACTAAAAATCATGCTCTTTGTGCAAAACTTCTCATCAAGACCCAGATCATGCAGTTAGGTCAAGGCAGCATAGTTTTAGCGAAGCAGCTTAATGAAGGATTAATTGCTCCCTAAATTGCATGCTGGCTCATCCTAGCTTTTCACTAACAGCCAAAGAAAGCCGTGTTACACTCATGCTTTACACTCCCAGCACATAAATTACCATGTTGCGTTGCACTAAATGTTCTATATCCCTCTTTACTACATGAAGGTGTTCTTTGATGTCATTGAAGTGCTGAGTTGTTTCATAGACTCCTGCAGAGCCAGGGTGTTGAGCCCCACTGATGGATCTCAGAGCATCAGTCACAGAACTTCTGAAACAAGACAAATAACAAACCAGCTTTCAACACACACCAGCTTTTCTACAAACAGCAGTTATTCTGGACAGCTTTTAGTTCATTAGAATTAGGCTGAAACACATAGTTGTACCAAAAGGCAGCAAATTTTACTCGCTTTCAAGAATACCTCTCAAGAAATAATCCTTTAGTCAAACTATGATTTTTAAAAATAGTTGGTTGTGCAGACAGTTGCCATTTGTAGCGTGTCCCATCTCTCAGTCACGCTAAGAATAAGAACTAGCAAATATTCTGTTGCCAGACATCTGCTTTGCCTGCCTGACTGATGAGGGCTATAGGACAAGAGTTCTGTCTGAGGCACCTGCCAAAGCTTTAGGATCAGCAGAGTTTAATGCAATCTTTGAAGAAACCCAAAAGCTGTTTGAAAAATAAATAAACAAGTAAATAAATAAATAAATAAATAAAAGCAGTCATGCAAGAAATAAAAACAAGGAAGAGGCTTTAGGGATAAGAAAAGATTTAGATACATCCCTGTTTCGTGATTACCATTTATACGAGGAACTCAATTCCCATATGTATTGTCATAATACTTAATATTGTCTTATTGTGAATTCATTTTGCTTCTACAACAAATGAAATTAAATCCAGAAAAAGTTGAGGTTTCATTACTAATTTGGTTTGAGGTAAACTAGTCAATGAGAGTAAAAAACCTTAATCTCTAATCAATATGTTTATATAATTTTTCCCTACTGTGCTGTTTCTTTTGAGTTGCAAAGAGGATTATTCTACAGCTAAAATATTTATCATGTGAATGATAATCTCTTCATTATTAACAGAACAGACAATCAAAATGTATGCCTTTGGATTTCTTTTTAGTTTACTTAAAACTTTCCATTTGGTTCAGATGGGAGCATACTTCAATACTTTTATGGAGCACTCCTAACTCTCTGTAGAGTGGTCAGCAATTTTTCATTTACCTGGACTTGCAACTAGTGTTATAATGACACATTTTAGAAGTAAATTTCTCACTGGAAGATTTTATCTTAAATAATCTGTCATGCTCACTGCCTAACAACCACTGATAGTAATTCTGTCTTTCCACACACCTCACAGTGTTACAACACAAGTGAGACACTCACTTGGTTCTTCTCCCTCCTAACAGAACCATCTCCTCATAATGAACAGAAATCTGCACAACCACCTTCCCCCACACTAATCCACTCTTTGTTAAAAGCAAAATAACTTCCCTTAATAGACACAGGCTGTATCAAATTGAATTTATATTGACTTTTGCATTAATAACACCCTGCTGACAGTTTCTGTTGTAGGAACATGCACGATTCTTCTGTAATCAGGTGATTAAGAAATCCACAGGCTTGCCAAGAAAATTACTTGGCCCCTAAGTCCTTTTCCTGCGGGATGACAAGCGATGCACCGAGGGGCTGTTTGTTTCTCTCTCTCTAAATAAAGCATTTCTTTAATCTAAGAAAAGTATTAAGATGATGTTACGCAAACTCCGAGCTGGTAAGTAGTCACTAAAAAGGCAGACTGCCAATGTTAACAAGAAAATCTAATTTGCTTGCAAGGTATAAAGATTTGTCAAGAATATTAACATAAAAGCTTCTGTGGAAGAACAAATGCAAAAATGGAAGCACTCTAATCTTCCTTCTACAAGAAACTGACCTACTTAGATAAATCACAGGAGCTGCCCTTAAACTAATATGGGGGGGACGAAAAGCACAACTGAAGGAATTTTCTCCTTTTTTTTAAAATACAAGGTAGTAATGTTTTAGCTGCTACAAATGAAGGGCTAAACCAGCTTAAAGCCATTCCTGATTAAGATAGCAACGGTAAAACATCTTAAAAGAAGTATTGAGACATCCCCATCAAACACAAGCATCTTCAGAAATCTATTTTAGCAGTATTGCACATTCAAGAAAAGGGTTTGACTTCATTGTCTTTAAGGGGGCTGAACATACCTGTTGAACTTAATGATAAAAATGATGGAATTTCATGATAAAAAAGAGACAAATTAGGGCACTTAGCAATCCTTGGGGCATGAACTGACTTTATTACAGAAATTAAATATATGCAGGGAATCTTCACTAAGGAACTGAGACAAACATCAGGTTTGTCAATATTGTCCCACTGAAATAATACACAGGATTTAAATGGAAATCATAAAATTCAAAACACAGCCATAATATTTAGAAAGTGTTTACCTTATTTCCTTTACTTGTCTAATGACCTCGTCTTGGGTTTTCACAACTGTCTCTATCTCTTGCTGGGAAACCTGGTAGGGGCAGGGGGAGGAAAAAGATCAACATTATCTTGGAAAAAACAAATGGATCCCACTGCTGAAATCTGGCTGGGCTCTGAATCACCATGAGTTTTATTTACCTGTCCCTGCTGACCTGGAAATCCAGCTCCTCTTTTGGCAATCTCCTCTGTGACTGCAGAGACATATTTCCTCTGCTCATCCAGAATCATGTCCAGTTGCCTGTTAAGCTGTTTGATTTCCAGATGAATTCGATTCTGCCCCTCAAAGATTTGCCTCAGTTCACGATCACTCACAGTTTCAAAAACATCATCTGCTGCTAAGAAAAAAGCACAGAGGGTTCTTACACATGTGCACGTTCCTCACAAGTTGCATTGGATCATTCTTCTTGCTCCCTTAACATATTCACATCCATCTACCTTCTCCTACAACTTCACCATCGCAAAGTCCAAAAGACTGTGGCAAAGGGATTATTTCTTATCAAAGAAAGGCTGAACTGTATCTCAAAAGTGCAGATCAAAATAATGTATAGGGCCTCTAGAACAGTCATAACTTATCACTGTGCAATAAAGATGACAACCTGAAATTTCACATCTAGATGCCCAAAGTACATTCCCAGTGTATTTGCAGTCACATACAGCTATTAAAATCCACGGAAGTAACAAATGGCTTCCATTATATTTTCAAATAATCAGGTTTTTGTCTGCCCAGCATTAGGCAAGCATTAGAAAGCTTTTCCATGGTAAGCACATATTCCAAGATATGCACTAGCGCACCTTTAAAAAAGTTTTCTATGAATGTGCAGAAACAGACCAAAAAGATGTCCTTCAAATAAAGAAAAAAGGCCATGCTTCCTTAATCACCACTTTACAGAGGGATGCATGACCTTCTCTCCCTTCTGTTGTTCGTAATTCCCACCATGTTTCCAGTCATTCATTTTGTTCTCAATCCAGGCACCACCAGGATAACTTTAGAAACAGGAAATAAATTACAGTAAAGATTTCAAATTAATGTAAGTAACATCAGTGGGAGCTTAGCAAGATCAGCCACAGTATCCCTAGTTCTGAGCATCCTGGAAAACAAATGTTTTCCTGAACAACTGAAAAATAGCTTAAATAACTCACCTGGCTGTCCTTGCACATCAGGATGTTCCCTTTGAAATTCTTCCTTCTTCTTATCCAATTCTTGCTGAAAGTGTTCAAACTCTTCTTGATACTTCTCTTTATCTTTCTGAGGGATTTCTGCATCTGGTGTTGGCTTTAAAATATTATTGGAGGGAAGGGCACGTGTGAGATTTTTTCATGTTCTCCCCCACTCTTAACACAACTGACTCTGCAGCAAGGCTGTTCAGATTTCAGATGAGAACACATTAACAAAATTTCTGCAGCACATTCATACATTTAGCTGAAGTGAAAAACCACACATTGCCATGGCGATCAAATAGAAAATTTTCCCAATAGAAAATTAAAACAAGTTTTACAAGGATGAATGCTGTTTAGCAGTACAGAATCATTCTAGAAGTAGGGAAAGTTGAAAGTGAGAACAGATATTTGCCCACTTCCAAAAGAAAATATACTTTGTAGTACTGCATGGTTTGATTTAACATCACGAGTTTTGTTGCTTCAGTAGTGGCTCCAGAATTCTGGTCTTGAGAATATTAATGACAACATTACTGAAATATTACAATACTAGTTTAATTTTTCTAAAGCAGATGACAGCACAGCTACATGCCAAAATTGTGAAACAGGACTGCCACGTGTGACTTAAGAGGAAATACCATAATCTGGTTCTGCACATAAAATAACATGCGCAATAAAATATTTTACTAATCATGCATAAAAATGCTTACTGCTTCCTTCCCAGGCTCAGTCAGCTGGAAGGTCAGAAATGACAGCACATCATGGTCATCTGTATTCAACAAACAAAACAAAACCACCTTACAAATGTCTCTAATTCCCAAGCCAACCTTCCACTTGCAAAGGATCTTCAAAAAACAGCATCCTCCTAAGAGTCTGTGCAGTGCGGAATGAAACTATACAGGGGCTTTGTCAGGAAAAAATGAAAATTCTTTAGCTGGAGTCAGGAAAAGTCCAAAGCATGTCAGTAATTTGGGACTGCAAGACGGTTAATTACTTCATCATGGTCAAAAATTGGTATACTAGTAGCAAAAACCCAACCACCCAACCAACCTCTCTTGCGAGCCTTGCTCGCAAGTCCCCACAGCATTTGCCATAATTTTTAACATTTCCTACCTGCAAGTCCCCCTGTGGCTGCAGATATCCCAAAGTACCCTTGTGATGGCAACACCATATCTTCCACTTTGGCACAAAATTCATAGTCCTCTTTATCCGGAGTAAAGCCATTATTAATTAATACCTAAAAGGACAAACACTTAGGATTTTCACCACATTTGTGTTGTTTCGTCAGTTTGCAGTAATGCTCACAAAATACAACTTATTGGGTAACTCAGTAGCTCATACCGGAAACCAAAAACTATTTCTTTTCTGAAAGAGACATTTTATCAACATTTTACATAAGCATTCTATTTGCAAAAGTCCACATCCTAAGAAGGTTCTTTGCAACACAGAACTGATCTACATCAGTCATCCCTTGCAGTTCTGATTCAAAGCTTAGGGAGGTTCTGCAAATGCATCCCTGGAGAAAGAGAGAACTGCTAAGTTTAGCAGCAACATCTGGGACAGAGGAGTTCCTAGAGGAGGCATCAGGGCCCAGGTGAGAACAGAGCAGACTTGGAGGCTGAAATTTAACTTCCATTAAAGAGTGACAGGCAGCTTTTCCCATTACAACAAAGTACAAGGTCTGCAGTCTTCTAGGTGCAGTCATGTTTACTTTTAGAGAAACTTCCACTACAAAATGATAGCTCTGCACGTTACGGCTGCTACCTGTGAATATATGAACAGCACCTTTCCAGAAGGGATCAGAAGCCAACAAACACACACTCTCTAGCTTTCACAACCCAGCACCACATTAGTTTTCTTCTCTCCTTACCTAGAAGGAATTCACAATCAGCTGAATAGTATTTAAGAAATCTTAAAGACTCCCTTATATCAGTGGGTTTTAATCTTTAGTCTTCAAAGCCCTACTGTATTTTGGAGGTGAGAAGCCTCAAGCAGAAAATTTAAATCTACTGTTAAATAGTTTTAGTTTTTTAGCCACATTTCAAGAACCTCTGGTTCAAAAATCAGCTACAACACCCTCTGCAACTCTTAGATCACCTTAAGAAATACCAAGCTCAGGAGCAGCTCAATCACCTGTAGCTTAAACAGATCCTGACTTTGGGACACCTCTCCAGGCAAGTCAAGAGCAACAGAAGGGTTTGAACACATCATGAATGTGTTTGCATAACTGCCTCCTAAGTCACATTAGAAAAAATCAGCAATACCTGCATTCTAATGCAGCCAAAAGAACCTGTGTAGCATTTAAACACAGCACCTCCTTCCAACCCCTGCTGCCAAGCTCCACATTTCCAACACTGGAACTGACATATTTGTTGCAATTCTGTGAAAACCCAGTCTCACATTCAAGAAGCTGAGAAAGACAAGTAATTCTGTTATTTCAGACTTACAGTCAGTGTTTTTTGGTAGTATGTGATCTTGACTCGCACAGGATAGGGCTTGTTCCGAAAGTCCCTCTGACAGGATGCCAGTGCTTGCGTGGATCCATCACTGTGCAAAAAGAGAACATCAACAGAACCCTGTGTTATGATTAATCAGCTGGGCCAAAAAAGTGTCTGACTCTCACTAAGCAACCTCATCCCAGTTTTTCAATCTGCAAGCTTTTCCAAGGCTGTTCTGTAATTGCACTGAGCTTTCTGCAGGGATCTCCAGTACTGCATGCTGTACACAGGACACAACGCGGAGGGAATGCAGCAATGGAGAAATTTGTTTTCTAAGATACATTCCAAGATATAATTTTCAGATATATTCCTGCACCTGTCAACCTAGACAGAAATAAGCTGTAGTGACTGCACCAACTGAGCTAAACACCTCTCCTCTCTGAAATCCAAAAAGGCGTCCAGTGTGCTGTTGATAAACAATTTGAAATCAAAACTGATCCAACTAATTTTAGTAAAAGCAATTAGCTTTCAGTTAGTCACTTCTGCCAGTTATTAGCAGAATAATGGAGGATTAGTGTGGAGGACCCCCATAACCAATAGTCTGTACTGTACCTATATTCATCTGAGTTCATCCATCCCAAAGGGCATAAGCCACTTAAATATCCATCAGTTGCCAATTTCTCTGCTGTTATTGCCAAAGCAGTGTTTTAAAAAATAGAAACACGCAAATGTAAAGGAAACAACAAAGTTTCATATGAAAGAGGCCTTTATAATGCTTCTCAAAGGGCTTCATTGAACATTTCATCATTCAAAAGCAAGCATTCAGCAATAACACTGAAAATAAACTTACTTTTGATGGTCATACAGCAGCTTTCCATTGTTGCCTACAACAATCACTCCAGGATTGTTTTTCTAGGGAAAGAAATGGCACACAAATGCATTAGTATAATTTGAAGGGAAATATCAGCAACATCTCTGAAAGTCTTCTGCTAAAATCAGTCTAGAATGTCTAAAAGCAAGCCAAGGTTGTGCAGAGAAAGCAAAAGCACCAAAGCAGACCTACTGTGTATTGTTTAAGTTTCAGGATCATTCTGGACTGGAAAATTGAGGACTGAAAACAGCAACTGTCATCCTCATCTGCTACGAAATCTTTGCTGCTGAGCTGCTCAAAGCAGATTTCCTCCAAGAAAAAGAGCATCTCTGAAGACACATAGAAATTGGTGTTTCCAGTATAAGGACCATTTTATTTTGACCATTTTATTTTATGCCTTTGAAGTGAAAGAGGGGAAGAGTAGGAAAACAACATCCTAGTTTCTTCCTCAACAGGCAGGAAATTAGTCATCTTTGCTACAAGAGTTTCCTTCCAACCAACCTTTCCATCATTGTCAAACGAATCAAAGAAAATTCCAACACCATTCCATTTATCAGCTGCCCCAAAAACAGGACCTTCCAAGCCTTGCTCTTCTGTAAACCAGATTGCCTATGAAGAAAGCAAAAAGTCGTAAGTCAAGATTCACTTTTAAAGCACGTTTATTTTTCTCAGCTAGATGAAACTGCTCCTACCAATCCATCAGCTCCGATGCGGCCTCTTCCTGTAACTCGAAAGGTCACTTCCACTTCCCAATATTCAAATATTGATTTGTTTTTTGTCCACACTGAGCCTTTCTGGCTTTTCAAGGAGGTTGTTATACGGATCTGATCTGCACTTGGGATGGCATCTAGAAAGGAAACAAGATGTTCTAACTTTTTGTTTAGCAGTGTGAAAAGAACAATAGGCATACATCCAGAGAGAGATTCATTTTTGCTAAATAACATTGCTTTTAAGGATTATTTTTTTGGAAAAGCAGGAGAAAAAACCTCATCTATTGACAGTTTCCTTCACGTCACTTGTATCATAATGACAAGTAAAAGAGTTACATTTAAGAATCAAGCAGTAGCAACTAAATTAAAGTCTGACAAAACCCAAAACCACAGCAGAAGGTACTGCTGAGAAACTATGAGAAGGTGGAATTATAAATGTCAACACCTTTCACAAGGGGGGACACTCAAGAAGGGCAACAAGCCTTTCGGAGCACAACAGAACCCTTAACCCAGAGCGCACAGAAACAAACGCTGTTCAACCAAGTCCTGTTTGCCAAGGCACACTTTGCATTTCGAGCTTTGAGACGACGAAACCAAACCGTTTTTCCGACAGCACGGCCCGGGCCGACCTCGAGCGCGGCAGCAGTGACACATCAGCACTTCCCGGCAGGGCCACGAGTCCCGTACCAGGCCCCGCAGCCGCCCCACCAGGAGGCCGTAGGCACCTTCGCACCGCGGGTGGGAGCCCGGGCGGGCCCGGGCACTTCCCCGCCACCGCAGCATCTCCTGTGCGCCTCTGGTGCCACGTGGAGCCCGAGGGCACGGCCGGCACCCACGGCCAGCTTCGCCCGCGGCTTCTCCCCGAGACCCCGCGTCCCCCAACCGCACAGTGCTGCCTCCCGCTCAGGAACGCCACTGGCCCGGCCCCGCCACCCCCGCCCGGCACTTACTGCCCGTGTGCACCCAGAACGGCACCGTGCCGTCCGCCTGCACCAGGTGCGGCCCCTTGAAGCTGTACTTGTACTCGAAGCGCCGATGCGGCGCAGCCGCCGCGCCCTCCGTGGCCTGCGCACCGGAGAGCGCCGGGCGGCCGAGGGCGAGCAGAAGCACCAGCGGGGCTAACAGCACCGCCATCTTGGCCGAGCTGCGGGGCGACGCACAGGGCCAGCGGGGCGGCCTCTGATTGGACGAGCGCGGAGGCGGGAACCGGGCCGGGCTGAGGGCGGGGAGCGGGGCGGGAACCGGGCCGGGCTGAGGGCGGGGAGCGGGGCGGGGAGTGGGCCGGGCCACCGGGCACGGTCGGGGCGTGGCCCCGATCCCGCTCCCTCCCCGTGAATTTCCGAGCTGCCCCGGGTCCGAGGGGCCGCGCGATGTGAGCTGGTGTGCAGGTCCGTGGCGTTCGTGCGGCCTCTCGGACAGCTGCGAGCAGCTAACAGTGCGCAGAATGTCTGAAAGATAAATACCCTGTTCTTTCCCTTCAATATTACTTTCTTAGCGAAGACCGCACTTCCACGGGCTCTTTTCAGTTCATTTGCAGAGTAGTCGGAAGTCCCGCAGGAAAATCTACACTGTTTCTCGCAACATGCGAAGCCAACCTTCCGTAGAGGTGAGCAAAACAAACCTCAGGTGACAGGCAGGCCCCAGCCGTGACAGGTGGGGAGAGCCCCCAACTCTGCCAAGATGAGAAGCGCGGCTGTTCGTCAGTGTGCAGTGTCACAGAGCAGGGGCAGGGCTTGTCTCAGAGTTAAATCAAGCACTGAACCAACAGTTAAGAGCTTCCTTTTTCATTCTCTCCATTTTCATTTAGCAGCCTGTCCTACAGCCTTATTGGAGAAGAAAATAATTATCAGGAGTGGTTTTCTTTTTCAGTTTCTTTACACCCTTGGGTTTTGTTTTACATTTTTCATACCCATTGGATTCTGACATCCCTTCTTTTCCTCTTAATCTGTGAGTATGAGCAATCTAAGGCTCAGTAAGTAGGTTCAGAGCCTGCTAAAGAAGAGGATGATCTTGGAGGCATTTGGGAGAGATTAAGTTCTTTTTCTAAAATGGCACACATTTCCTTCAGCATGGGTGAAAGTAAAACCTTACATTCTCACTTCTTTTTCAGCTACACAAAGGAGTAAGCAAATAGATGACCAAAGGGGACTTGGCAAGCAAAATGTTTCTGAGATAAATTTTAGAATTTATATATATAAATATATTGCGTATTCTTGCCCAGTTAACACTTGTTTCTATAGAGAAAGAAGTGCCTGATGTTTTGTTTTGTATAGTGTCTTCCATCCAACAGTATTCTAAAACATCCCTGATTTATGAATCTATTTTGATTTTTTAGAGCATATATGTGGGAGATGAAAAGGGAATTGGGAGTCTCTTCTTGATAGCTTTCTAGACACAGAAAACTCAGCTGTTTTTCTGTCCTTTAAAGATCTAGAAAGTAATTTTTGAGGTAAAATTCTGGAATTACTTCAGCAGGATAAAAATATGTGTGCATCAGAGATCCAAACAGAGCAGCATGAGGCCCTCTCCTGTCTGCTTCCTACATTTGCCAGTAACCTCAGAATTGATGCCTATAAAATAGCAGAACCATGCTGAAGGAGACTAGAAACCCAAAAGCATAAGCCTTGAAACAAGGCTTCCCTTTTACCCACTCACCCATACAGGTGAAAGCAGGCTGAAATTTTGCCACTTAGAGGCATTGGCATAGGCACTGTCTTAGTAATTGTGCATGGAGGATTTGTAAAACCTTTTTTGAAAATGGAAACTCCTTTAAAAGTCTTCTTCCTAGGCATGGAAAGCTGCCCTCCAATCTACTGTGACATGTAGGAAAACATCCAGAGACTCCCAGAATTATAGATATTAGCAGTTTAGACTCTTCAGGTTAAGTCTCTTCAAATTGTTTTGCTACATGAGCTCACTAGAGGAAGCAAAAATATTTCCTATTTGTAAGAACTTTCTTGAATTCTGTCCTGAAAATTACATTTGAATTCAAACCCGGTAACAGGGAAATGAAGGCTCAGCAAAGAGAACAAAAATGACTGATGACTTTGCAGTCACTGGCCTGAAACACAATTGGATTGGCAGGGACTGAGAGCACTGGCAGAATGATAATCTGTATAATCATAATTCTGTACAATCATAACAAACAAAATACCTTCATTGTCTCAAATTCTGCCTGGAAGTAGTTTGTATAATTTCTCTGTCATTATTCTTATAAAAATGCCATGATATTTTCTATATGTCTCATCAGGGAAGTCAAAACCCCTGTGAACACACAGTAACTGTAATTCTCTTCTTCAACCTCCAGAGCATTTGGACACATTAACAAGCTCACACTGGAAAGGGCAGAGGAGAAAAAAGGAAAACAAATTCACTCTAGTGAGTGAACTCTCCTAAAAAGTGTGCAGAGAACAACTGCTTATGCTAATAAATTTTTGAGGTATCTTGTGTTGAACTTGAGGATTTTGAGCAGAAGTGCAAGTGGCTGTATCTGTATCCAGAGGACCATCTCATTGATCAGTCCATGATTTGTATAAGTATCCCTGAAAGCAAGCCTTTACACACAGGCAGAATTATTTTCTGTGTCACAATAGATGGGAATGCCAAAACAGACTGGGATTTTTGCACTGGCTGTGCTTGAATATATGTGCAGTTAATTAAATGCTGTGTGGAAGACACAGAGGATTTTAGTTTTGGTTTTTCCTGAGACCATGCCTTAGCATTTGAGCCTTAGCACAGCTTTATAAAGCCACTCATTGAAGCCAAAGACTCACTGTCCTTGAGTTGCCCCTGGAAACAATGGATACGAAAAGCACTGAGCATCTTAGAGAGCTTTTCTCATTATGTCTGTTTATCAAATCAGTGAAGGGAAGGTGGACTTTCAGAAATTTTAAGCCATATTTCAACAATCCAACCCCATTTCATCTCACTCCAAGACATCTGGAAGTAACAATTTTTCTTTTTAGAAAAATAAAATTATTAAGGTTGGAAAAGACCTCTAAGATCATCAATCCAGCCTGTAAAAAACCTATTTTTTTAAACAGAAGAATTTCTTAAAATGTACCACAATTTTAAAAAGGCAATTAATGTATTGAGCCCTGTTTTCCTGTGCTTCATCTCCCTGTCACAGCCTTGAGGATTCTCCCTTGCTCCTCCTCCTAGGCCAGCAATCTGTGTATGAAAGTGTATTATTTAATTTCAATTACAATGTTAATTACAGAAGACAAGTGGTTACTGAATCTTGCACCATAATTAATCAACCTGATATTTACTTACTCCGTTGTTCACACTGGATTAAGCTGGGTCTGGACAAGCAGGGCAAGGAAAGTGAGTGACAGGAGCATTATCATGGCACAGTGCCTCCCATTGGGAAAGTTCATCTTCCTTCTGAAAGAGACGCCTTCAGGGATCATGGAATTTGAATTCCCCGTGAATTTAGTGTCATCTTAGCTTGACCAGCTCTGGAAGAACATATTAACCTCCTCTTGTGATTTTCAGAAAACCATTCTAATTTAGCAAGTAATTAAGGGTCACATGTAGGATAAAGAGCTAGATAAGCTTGGATTACGCACAGGAAGCTTTGTTTCCAAGGCAACCCGAGCAGAGGGGCTGTTAATGCTGAGGTCAGGCACTTAATGAACTGGGAATGGTTTCTGGCTGCAAAATGTTTTCGAGCTGGGCAAGGCGAACTAACAACTGCATTACCATTTAATGATTTGAAGAGAGAAAACAAATGCCTACAGAGCTACTTATCGCGGCAAATACTGAAGAAAAAGCTTACAGGCGGTGGCACCGTTCTGCTAAGTGAGGTCAGGAGAAGTCCAAAACAATGACGCTTGACAAGCCCAAAATACTTCAGTCAGCACTGATGGATTTCGTGACTTCCCAGTGTGAAGGTGTCGCTGTTTGCGTCAGCTGCCGTTGCTGACACACTCACCCTGTCCTGGGTGTTCTTTCCTCCCGAGGTTAGTCCTGCCCGGAGGTTGCTGCCTGTGGAATCGCCCTGGGGGATTTAGCACACTGAAAAGCAAGACAGCTCTTCCAAGAGCTCAGGACGCAATCCACTCCCGGGACTTTAGACTCTGGGAATTAATCCCACGTGGCATTTGACAGGGAAAATCTCACACACAAATACCATGGTCGTGGATAAAATAGCCAAAGAACTCATCTGTAGCAAAATAGATGGATTTAGTAAAACACGTTAATGTTTTCAAAATGGATTCTTGCATTGTTTTGTTAGGTATGACGTAAGGAACAGTTGGGAATGAGATTACTGTGCTTGAAGAATATTAGAGAGTACAGAAAATGGAGATGACCCATTAAATACCTACCGCTTCCTCAGTTCACTTGGACCACAGCTGTGTGAGAGAAAGAATTGCACACAGGCAGTTTTCAAAGTTTTCTTTAAAACGAACAGGCATTCTCTTCTTTTTGGGACAATCGCAGAATATTCTGTAACAGCTGGGGTGTTCTTGTGGCAGGAACACAGGCACCTCTAACTTTGTGCCATGCTTTTTGGAAATATGTGGATGTATAAATCAGGGCAATTTTAAAGGCCAGCTGACCTCTGTTTTTCTTCTGTGTAGCCTTGGCATAAAAGCAGGTGATTTTACATTAGGCCACCTGTTTGCACAGTGGAAATTGGAACACTCTGCTCACTCAAACAAAATGTAGGACTTTCAATTAAGGGAAAGACTGTGCTGAAGGTGAGCTGGCAAAACCTAAGCCACTCACAATATTCAAAAACAAACCAACACACAAAAGAGCCACCAACCAAAAAAAGCCAAAACCAGACCAAGCTAACAAACAAACATCCAGAAGGGAATTTACGTTCTTTGCCCACAGGTAGCCAGAAGAAAGAATAATAGTAATAGCCTTAAATAAGTTAAAGGTTTGAACAGTGGCAAGGAGAATTTATGCAAAATATTAGGGGATATTTTGCTTTTCTTCCAACTGCCAAATACCTGGCAAGACGGCCAACAAGGCCATAGTCTCTCCACACAAGATTTTTGAGGGTGCCATCACAGGTTTTTTTGGTTGATATTTTTTTGAGACACAATTTGATAATTATTCCTGGATCAAGGCTAAATCTTACAAATAATGGGTAGGCGTCAATTAATAAAGGGCATCATGCCTTCCACAGCCCGTTTCATAAAAGGGGCTAGATTTCAAAAGGATGCTTTAATTGGGTGGCTAAATCCACTAAAGGAACTGCAAAGAGCTTAACATGCTTGAGAAAATCAAATGCCTCAATCCAAATTTGGCCTGTAGAAGCCTCATGTTGGCAATTACTGTTTTGATACTGACCAGAGTTAGACCATCTGAGATGGAATGAAACTGCACCATCCTCACTTTCCTCTTCAGTGAGAGACTCCTTCTAACATGTCCTTCTGTTGTGCTGGATGGCTCTTTTTTATTTGAATTTTATTAAAATGAACAATTGGGCCATTCATGTTTATCTCAAACAGGGATGAGCTGAACAGATTTAAAACCATCTAAACCTCTTTGAACATTAGGAGTTGTCAAATTTAGAATCTCTTTAATCGAATGACCCAGAAGTGAGCCGTAAAAACCATGGGAGCATCCCTGCCTTTGAACTTTGGCTTCTGGAGTGCAGGCTCTGGGTGAGCTGCTCATGTGATTCTCGGCACAGCTTGAACCACCTAATTTTTCACTGCTGCCTCTCTTCTGGTTGTATGACAAGTCCCTGACACTTGTCAGATGTCTCCCCCAGACTCTGCGCCTCGCCTCTGCTACACTTTTGTTATCTCCCTTGTTTTATCTCCCCTCCCTACCTTTGCTGTTTGCTTTCTCCAGCACGTTTCTCTCTGCTGACTATAGGCCTTCCCTCAGCTCTGCCCAAGTTTCCATGTTCTTATTGTTTTTCTAAAGCCCTACATGTCCCAGTCTCAGTGGGGAGGGCAATACAGGGCATGATCCCTAATGCATCTCCTGATGAACAGAGAACCATCCAGATAATTTTCAGTGCAAGCATATCACTGCCACTTTTCTCTTTATCTGTATGTGAGCAGGAAGGAGTTCTTAGTGGGTTTGGTAACCAAAGGAATAAGTCGGGAAGTCCCCTTCAATTGAGTTTTATTGAGAAGAGCTCTTGGAAATACCATGAAGCAAGCTGTGGAACTCAGGGGAAAATAGACACACCCACTGACACACCCACACCAAGTTCTTTGCTGTCACCCCTTGTGCTTCTTGCCTTCAAACGAAATTTGTAAACATATCAAACATTACCCCAAGTGAATTCTTACTGAACTAACATTTCCAGAGTGACCAAAATTGAGGAAAAACCATTTTTAGACTATGAGACAAAGCAGCAGGAGGGAGGACAGGGAAAGGGGGGGAGGGGTTTCACTTCCCAGCCTCTCCTCTGCTGCTTGCTTTCTCCAGCTTTATTGATGTCAGCAATTGATGGATATGCTGCCATCTGCCACCTCTCCTGCAGGGATAGCTGCCAAATTCCCTCTGAGGTCAAAGATGAGATTTATTGTCCCCTGATGGTAGGAGCCACAGATGAGATGGCCTGAAAATGCACTCAGGTCCCACCAGAAACAAACCAAAAGAAGCTCTACTCTAGCAAGTGCAATGCTGATTGCAAAGGTGATTTGGCACGTGACACTCCAGGAGCTTTGCAACCACTGAATTGCTCTCTCCTCTGCAGGAAAAAGCAGGGTTTACCAGTTTTGCATCTTTCTTGGCTGTTTTATAGCTGGATGGCTATGGGCACCCGTTTGGAGGAATTGGTTGTAACTTTGTTCTCTAGGATATTTCTTTCTAGCAGCCAGCAAGAAATCCCTCGTTTTCATGACAACCAAAAGAAAAGCAAGTGACCATGCATCAAAGTGAAAAGAATCCAGTTTAGAATGTGAATGGAGCTACAAGTTACCAAGCATAAACACAAACCCAAGGAACTCGCTGCTTATAAACTGATTGGGTTTTCTATACACAGGCAAAAGAAGGGAGGAAAGGAGGAGCCCTGACACTTTATTGCTCATCTACATAAATAGGTAATCGAAATTGTGTTCCTGAAAAGTTCATTGTCTTCTTGAGCTGACTGGAGGAGTTTCAGCTCCACTTTCCTCTTTTCTTCCAATAGGAAACTACTTAGCTGCTAGACTTAGAAGAATTTCAAGAGTTGACTGTTGGTCCTGGGCCTGTGCCAGAGACTCTGGACCTGTCATCATTGGGCAGCCTCTTCCTGGAGCCCTAAAGGTGTTGCTTACTGGGACAAGCAGCCTGAAAAACATCCCGTGCCCACATGTGTGCCTAGATTGGATATAAAAAAATTCAGAAACGGCAGAGGATTGTGCTTAACACATTTGCAGTGTCACCTTCAAAAAGCTCACAGAATTATTTCTGTGTCTTGCCAGGCAACACCGGCAATGCAGCAAGGCCTTTTTGTACTCTCCTTCAGCACTCAGAATACTCAGTAGCTGGGAACTACAGAACTGGTCTTGAAAACCAGGAGCTAGTATCAACCCACCTACAGAATACATGGAAAATACAGAGTATTTAATGTTATGCAAACCCTTTTTTATGAAATGCATTTGGGTATGGCAAAGGCAGGACCTCTGGCTCCAGCTGTAGTGACAACAGATTTAACACTCTGATGGCAGCACTTTCAATTAAAAAAAAAAAAGAAAAAAAGAGAATGCCAAGGACGCTGGCCAAAGTGTGGGCATTCATGTAGTGCTCGAATTGTCCCTTTCTCTCCCAAAACTCAAACCCTCACAGCCATGTCCCTCATGCAGTCATTTCCCTTCTCGGCTGAGTTTTGAACAACAGGAGTTGGTGTAGGTTTGGGTTTTGAGGATGGTTGGTTTTGGTGAGGTGGTGGGGTTTTTTTGGTTGGGTTTTTTTTTTTTTTTTTTTTCCACTAAGCCCTCATTAACTCCACTCACGCTGTCTTACTCTGTTTGCCAGTGCTTAAGCAGTGCTTTTTTAAAAAAGCAACCAATTAGCACCTCATCAGCTTCAATTAGAGGAGACAAAAGCAGTGTAAAGATAACTCAATGAGAGGGGGTGGCACAACATCATGTAATCACTTAAGACAGCGGTGAGCATTCACTGTGCTGGCTCTGCCGCGCTGGGCTATTCACCTTTTTTTGCTTCTTTCTGGATGCATTTAAGACTTTTTTTTTTTTTTTTTCTTCTGGGAAGCCAGGCCTCCCAGGAGTCTCAGAGTCTGTCATTCAGGGCTACCTGTTTACAGCTCAGCGACCAGAAGGACCTAAACAATCCTATATTGTACGCCCAGTGCTTCCTTAAACTTAGGCCTCCACAAAGGCATGTTTTCAGAAGCTGGGCAGAATAAGTTAAAGGCTGGCTTTATACTCATTAAGTGTTCTGCTTGTACTGTCTTCTAATTACATGGCAGGGCAACAATGTCTTTTTTTTGTCAATGGCGTTCTTTGGAGCAGTTAATTTGGTGCCTGTACTAAATGCCCGAAACATTAATTAGTGTGGAAGGAACCCTAATTTCCTCGGCGGCTTTCCTCTCCATTTACTTCCCTTGTTTTCACATAGGCTTGGATGAGCCTCTATAATGAAATTACCTCATTAATGCCTTTATTCTTTCAGAGTAATTCATTCAAGATCTACTATTTAGTTTTAATTTAATGCTGTCAAAAGCAAAAGGTGCATTCATGTCTTTGATTAGTGCATTTTTTTCCTCTCTAAAGAGTGGACAGATTTAAATTATTAAGATGGCAAGTAGTGAGTTATAATTGGATACAAGCAGCACTTCAGTGAATATTAAATGCTTTCAAAGCCTGGCCTATCTGCTGTGCTGACTATTAACTGTGTCCAGTGAGCTCTTCTGTGGGGTTTGAATTAACGGCACATTAGCTACTGTGAAGCAAATGAAGTTTAATTTTGTTTATAAAAAACGTTGCAGTTGCATTTATCAACATGACATTTCCTCCTAGCAGAGCTCAGTTTGCCCCATTATCCTACCCTGACCTCATTGTTTGGTTAGTCCAGCTCACATGGGAGCTCATCCTGTGCTCAGTCTTGCAAAGTCTGTCTGGAGACCTACCTGGGTATGGCTTGGAGAATAAGACGTGGGAAATTCTAAATATTGTCACCCTAGCTGCATTTAACCACCCTGATAATTTGCTTACAGAGTAGAGGGGCACAAAGTGTATTTATGATTAATGGGGAATGCACAGGCATGGACTGAGCAGGGAGGATTTAACACCAGATCCTTGATCTTTAATTGTCTCTATACTCCCTCCTTTCATTCACAGCTCACATCACAAAGTACCTGAGATGCATCAGAGAAACACAGATGGCACAAAACTTCTGTAACCTGCTTGGCACGTGCAATTTAGGACTAATTAATTAGAGTTTATTGGGTGGCTGCAATGCTCCCAGTCGTCAAAGATCAGTCACATACTTGGGCCAGGACCTCTGAAGAGCCCTGTGCTCCCAGGGCCTTTCAGTTTGGAATATCTCTGAGGATGGAGATCCCTCACCCTTCCTGGGTACCTGTTGCAGTGGTTATCCGACTCCAGAGTGATGTTTTCCTTCAGTAATTGGCAGGCAAGTATTATATATTCAATGCAAGGATCAACTGTAATAGGATAACTTGAATTTATAATATTTTATAAATAACATCTATTATAACTCTATTACATATTATATTTATTACAAATATCTGATCTATTTAGTGCATATTACATAGGATATGTGTGCACTGTATTATACATCTATTATGACTGCAATCACAAAGCACACACAGAGCAGTGCTGTTTAGAATCTTTCCCACCTGTGCTGTAAAAGCATCTTGGGTTTGGATTAATTTCTCCTCCCAGCAAGAGCAGGAGCAAACCTTTGTATTTATTTGTTCCACGGTGGAGCAAGGTCAGGGGGATTTTTAAGTAATTTCTGAATGCATGGCTTTCACCATAAGCTGTGTCTCACTGCCCTCTCATGGCTGGATTATCCATGGATATCCCACTCTCATCTTCCTTAGGTTCTTGCACGAATATTCTGGCCAGCATCATCTCTCTGAATTCCTGCCCCTCTCGGCACAGTCAAACACCACAACTCCATCATCCCAAAGGAACTCTGGCATTTGCCTCTTCACCCCCGCCCTTTTCCAGCAAACACGGATAGGACCGGGCTGTCAGAAATGTCATTCTCTAGGCAGTTAGTCCTAGCAGATGGGAAAAGAGTTCCGGGAACATTAACACAACCCCCACCTCCCACCTGTCTGAGCCCGGACTCCACGCAGCACTCGGCGAGAGCTGCGGGGAGCTGAAATTCTCCCTGGGAGGAATTCTCCCCTGCCCGGCGCCCCGTGCCTCCAGCCCCGGCCCCCGCACCTCTCACCTCCCGGCGAAGAGCAGCTGCCTCCTCCTGCTGGCTGCTCCGGCTGCGGGCAGGGGATGGCTCGGGCAGCTCCGCCGGCTGTGCCGAGGGCAGGTGACAATGCCAGTGGGTCACACCAATGCCGGGGAACCTCAGGTTGTTAGCAGGGATGCTTTTCCACTGAAAGGGAACAAACAGGGACAAGAACTAAAGAGGCTGGGGCAGCACAGCCCAGTCTCCAGCTGCCATACGCTTCTGTGCCCAGACAGGACCCACAAATCCACACCCAGAACAGCCTGGGGGCAGGTCCAGCTACTCATTTCCAGCCATGCCCAAACATCCAGTGCCAGTGTCTGTCAGCCCCTTCTCCTCTCTGACCTGAGCTACCGGCATCTGAGCCATGTTGGCACCGCTGCATTGATTAAGTACCCACAAACACATATTGCCAATATCAGATTTCTCTGCCCACCCCAACACACCAGTTAGGTGTGTCCCTTTCTCCCACTCTCCCAACAGAGACCTCCTCATTCCCCATCCCATTCAGGGAACACCAACTTAGCCCTGGGCTGGGAAACGAAAGACAACAAACATTCAAAAAAAATCCCTGCCTTGAGGCTGTCCAGGCCTGGGAGTAAGCCCTTCCCACCACCCTCTTGGCCTTTTCCCAGTCCAAGTCACTGAGGAAATGCACATTCAATCCCAGAGCAGACAGGCTGGAATGTTGTCTGCACACCAAACACCAGAGCCCCAAGCATTAGCTCTGGATTGCACTTCACAGCCTCAGTCAATGCCACATGGGAAAGCCAGGTGATTTTACCTTCACTGAGAGACAAAAAAACAACAGCAAGGGCTGTCCCAGCTGACCTGGCCCTCGTGGACAGCTGCATCACTGAACAAGATCATCCATCATGTCTCACTCTTCTGTAGGAAAATACTGCAAGCCCTGGGTCTGGGGTTTAAAAGCTACTTTAAGATCAGCAAAAAGTTCTCTGGCTGGGACAATTCACTGAATTTACTGGTAGATCACAAAATCTGTTTCCAGGTTCATAAAAACCCAAAGGAAAAGCTGAGCACACAGGAGTTCTAGGTGCTTTGGGCACAGGTTCCCTGAACTGCAGCAAAATGGTCCCAAGTCTGCATTTAAGCTACAACCCTGCACCTTGTGTTCTCCAGACCAGTCACTCTGCCTGAGAAGGCCAGGGAGAAGGGAGAGGGCATTGGAGCCACTCTGGGAGCCCCAAGCCCCACTGCCAGTGAGCAGGGACGCTGTCAGTGCCTGCAGCCCTCACCCCAATTCATGTCACTCAGTGGGTGCTTCCTGATGTGGCACTTGGGGACAGGGGTTGGGGATGGCCTTGGCAGTGCTGGGGCAGCAGTTGGACCCACCGGTCTCCAAGGGCATTCCCAGCCTCAGGGATTCCATGGGACACTCCATCACCGTCCCAGCGGCATAGGCAGGCACAGGAAGCTGTTACATTATATTGCCATGAGCCGGAGCACTCCAGGTCATCCTTGAGAGCGTGCAGAGAGCAGGAAAAAGACAGCACTGATCCTGCTCTGTGCTTTCCCAGTGGGGCATGAACACCATTTCATCCTGACTCTGAGAGCTCCAAGGAAAAGAACTACTGAGCTGCCACTGAAGTTGCCACTTTCCTGACACTCCTGCCCCAGAACCACAGCGCAGCCTATTTCTGTGGGAATCTGAATTATCTTTCTGTGGGAATCTGAATTATCTTATTAGTTCAGAAGCTGCATGTCCCTAAAGAAATCTCTTGGGAACATGGAGCTTCCCACTGGCATTTTTTACTCCAATGTACACTTGCACTGAGACTGTTTAAATCACGAGGTGACTTGGTGACAGCACAGCACTGGATCAGGGACACTGGGAGATTCACCAGACAACATTCACTATGGACTCTCCATTCTCATTGCTCCAGCTGCAGCATCGTCATTTCTCACAGTTCTATTTCAAGGACTCCCCTCAGGAAATGGATCTCACTGGTCCCAGTAGCAAATCCCCAAGGCAATTTTTACTCCCTGCAAACAGCAGGAATGACCAAGAACAGCTGCTGTCATAGGAAAAACAGGGGATTGTGATGATCAAACACTTTCCCCCATGAAGGCTTCAGTTCCTACCACCACCCCTGAGCATCTCTGCCTCGGTCCCACCCACCTGCTCCGAAACGGCTCTGTGGGGTTTAACTGCAGCTCTTTGGATTTGTCCATCCCCGCTGCTCTGACAGGCAGCACCAACAGCACAGCAGGCAGCACACCAGGGCCACCAGGTCCTGCAGCACAGCTTCTTGTGCTTCAGGGCCTCTGTCTTTTGGTACAAATTCACTGGAATTTATTTATAAATTCATTTTGAAATATCTACTATATTATATATATAAGAAACTCTAAAGAGACATCAGAAGGTTTTGAAAGTAATGCCATAACGTTTTTTATCTAGGAATGAACCAATCAAGTGCCCTGAAACCATAAGAACAGATGCTGGGGCTGAAGGGAATAGGGAGGTTCTCTGCCTGTGCCTGCTAAAGCGCGTGGCAGCCCCGGGCTGAGCTCGGCGGCAGTGCTGCCGCCTTGTGGGCAGAGAGCGGTATATAAATAATTAAAAAATATAAATCTCAACATACAAACAGATAATAAATATATAGAAAAATGCAAAACATAAATAAATATAAGTAAGAGAAAGATGTAATATTTAATATAAATAATATTGTGTATCAGTAGTATATATTCTATATACTA
>VZSE01014404.1:258061-270507 GCA_013398275.1 Promerops cafer | reverse complement strand
GCCTTTGATGGATTAATGCACCCCCTCAGCTGCCCCTCACGTTAATGTCCTGTTGGGGGTTCCACAGCCAGTTTGTGTAAGGGAGGATGGGTTCACTGCCCCTGAGCAGAGGTTACAACACATCGAAATTTCCTCCCCCACCTCAGTTGGGGGCAAATCTGTGCAAACCTGCTCCCAGCAAATGGGTCTGTGGGCTACGGCCTCTCTCACCCCGAAGCAAGCCAGAGATGATTCTTAGCACGGCGGCTCACGTTCTTTTCCATGTTTACTTGTTTGGTTCAGGTGATTGAAGAATGGCTTTTCCCTTTATCTAATCTCAGCAGTTTGACTTTCAGTCCAAAGTCCCAGTCAGGTGTCTTCAGGGAGGCTTCTTTGGTTCTAGCTTCTTTATACAGTTTTTGTTATAATGAGCAAACCTTCATATCAGTGTTTGAGGCATGAAGTATTTCAGTCTCTGACACCGTGTTGTCTGCAAAAACTAGATTTGTTAGTTCATGTCCAACAAACCAATAACTACTCAAGAGAGACATTATCTATTTCAGATTGCACAAACCTGGTGCTCCATGATATTCAACAGATCAAGCACCTCAACTCTCAGAACGTTTTACTATTTATACATTTTAGCAAACAAAGGGATTAGTGTTCATTAGTTACAAGTCACATAATTCTCTTCTTAGTATTCTATCTTCTACTGGTTAATGATTCTCTCACTTCTCATGCTCATTAATCCCATGCTCAGTCTCTCTCTCCTTTGTGGCCGGTGGGTTTTTTGGGTCGGTGCTCTGTGAGCTGGTTGGAAATCTGCCCCTGCCAGAATTCCGTTACCCAGTTGGAGCCGATTTCAGCACAACTACTGAGTTGTCTGCATTTTTTCTGCCTTGTCTTGGGAGATCTGCCAGATGTCCTTGTGGCCTCTAAATTCTGCATCCTTTGTGTGCACTATGGGACAGCCGCTGTGTCCACAAGAAGGTACATCCTTCTTCCCAAGCTTTGTTAACCTCCCCTGGCTCTGAGAACATTGAAGCATGTCCAGCCCTAAGCCCTAACAAGGCATTTCTACCAACAAATAATTTGTTCTTGGAGCACCTGGCCATCACTTAAGAGCTTCTTGGCAGCTCTCAGTTTTATAGATTCAATTTCCCTTCTCATTGATTAGGCTGGAAAGTAGACAAAAATCAAACATCAGAGAACAACCATTCCTAGGAAAATCTTACATAGTCCACACTTCGCGGCGTTCCCCGCACGCCGCAGCCCCAGCTACTTCCGGCTGTTCCCGCTTCTCGGAGACTCCCGGCGGGTCCCGTTCCCGTCCTCTCAACTGCGCCGGGCCGCGCGCGCAGCGCCCCCTGGCGGCAGCCACGCAAGCACCGGCGCTGGCGCACCCAGGCTCCGCCCGCAGGGATTGGCCGCCGCGCTCTCGCGAGAGCGGCCCGCGGTGGGCCGTGACGCGTCGCGTGCTGCGGACGGCCGGCAGCTTCGCNTCGACGGCGAGCGCATCAAGGTACCTCGGGGCCCGGCCCAGGACAGCCCCGGGAGCGGCCCGGGCTGAGGGGGCGGCGGGCGGAGGGGCAGCGCCGGGCCCGGCCCGGCCCGCGCCTGGCACAGTGTTCCAGCGGCCGGGAGACGGGAGAGCGGGATGCCCCGGGCTGCACCCCTCGCAGGGGTCTGCAGGCTTCCTTTCAGCGCCGTTTCCCAGAAGTTCAGTTCAGCGAGGTCGCGTCGCCAGCAGCCGCGGCTGTGTCTGCCCTGAAACTGTTCCACTGCTTGGCCTTGCTCCTGTTGGAAAGGTAGTCACGGTGTAGGTTTTTGTGATGGTGAACCAATTCCTGCCGTAGGCCAAACTTTCTTGCGTTTTTTGTGAAATGTTGATCAGTAATCTATCCTTACAATGGACATATATAGATTTACTAGCAGTAGTTTAGTTTTACTTGTGCCTCTTAGCAGCAGCGTTTTGCCTCCGAGGAATTCTACTTCTTTGTTCATCGGACATCACAGTTGTTTTAACCTTCAACACCACAGAGCTATGTAGGTGCTACTGTTACGATCATTTTGCGTTAAAAATATTACGAAATTGAATATTGTTCAGGACTGAGCAATGTCTTTCAACTTCTAATTTTTGGGATTCTTTTAAGTTTGCTTGTTGTGTGATGATCGTAACCATCATTTGCAGAATACTCTGTAATAGCTTACAAATGCAGTTTGTTTACTAACATGGTTTTTAACAGAATCCCCATCTGCTTCTGTATGACAGTTTGTTTCTATGAGGAAAGCTCAGCTGTGCAGAAAAAGGAAGTTAACAGTAGTCTTGAGCTTATACTTGGCCATTTATTATCATCAGGCATTACAATTACAGCTTACAGTTAATGTAGCTGAAAGCTATAGTTTTTCCTTGCTTCTTTACTGATTAAAGAAATTATGGAGGATATATAAGAATAGGAGGGCCAATTTGCTTTCTTGCTCTTGTGGGATTTTTATCTTATATCCTTTTTCAACTGAAAGAGAAAGGTGAATAGGAGTATTTGTTGTGGTTTTTTTTAGTAAAACCATTGACTAGAACTTCTCTGACAGCTGAAATGTTGTACTCCTTTGTCCGTTGCTGTCCATGACAGAGGAGAGACCTCCTGAGGGATATTGTCTTGTCAGCACCATCTTATTCACTGGCATTTTCATCACCTCTGAATAATGCCTGACCTTTGTTGGAGAGAAGTGAAGAAGAACATAGCATAATCCACAGCTCTTAAGTGCCTCACATAGGTTATTGTGCTGTTCTGTTACATATGTTTCTGTAGATTGTTTTGCTGCATTTTTGAAAATATTATCTGTAAAATAAACCAGTTCTGGTTGAGGAAGGTAGAGAAGGGAAGGAGGCTCTTCTGAGACACATTGTTTTGTGCAAGTTCTGTTTCAGCATTAAAGGAATAAATTTTATCATTATGGACAGGACCTTAGTTCTTAGTGGGAGTGTTGTCAAGTTTGAACTGATTTTGGGTGGTTTGGGCAACTTCTCTCACTCCTCTTCACCTTTCTCACATGTAGCAGTCAGCTCCAGCAACACCAGTTGAACCAGGAGAGAGAAGCTCAGATGAACTAAATTACTGTAGTCTTTGCTTTGCCCTGAAGGGAATTTTTCCTCTTGCATCAAAGTAGGTTATAAAGTAGTGTATTCTTCCTTCTCCCTTTCCCCAGCCAGCTGGATGGTTCTTTATTGTGCTGCTACAGCAGTAACTGTTCCCTTCACAGCTGGAAAAGTGCTGTGTCATTGGCAAGAACACAAGCACAGTTCTTCTCGCTGACAGTCTTCCACACAGCAATTGTGTAGAATTCCAAGACATAGGATCAAGTATATTCCTTGTACAGTAGGCTGACAGCTTCATATCAAACACTGATGCCTAAATGTTATGAGTAAGTTAAAACTTTCAACAAATGGATTTGCTGCCTTCTAAATATTCCTCTTCTTCAATTGATCTAAGCATTGAAAATTGAAGAAAACAATAATGTCAGTCTTCACTGACCTACATTAAAAGAGCAAAATGCAAATGAAATTCAAAGAAGAAAGTCCGAACGTTGTGTTCTTTACCTTTGAGCTATTCCAGATTTTTTCCCATGTCTTTTTAAAGGAGACATAGCATCAAGGCCAGTTATGTTTTTGCCATTGTGTTATAAACCACGCGTACAAAGTGAGTCCTTGTTTAGAAAAGAGACTTTCTGGATCCACAAAACAGAATCAGAAGGTGGGGTGTGATAGCTGAGTCAAGGTATTTAATATTTTTTATGCCATTTGTCTTTCCTAGGGAATGTGACCAAGTGATTCTGTACAGTTTTATTAGCTGAGTTATGCTGTTAAACCAAACATTCAAACTACACATTTTAAAGGGCTATTATAAAAACTGTGGTCCCATGAAGATGGGTGTTACTGGACTAACAGTGAAATAGTAATTTTAATGTTAGTTCATCAGTGCAAACCCATTAACATGAACATTTTCAGTGTTGTTTTTCAGAAGAGAAGATATTTGGGGTGAGAGGCAGAAATGGAACAATTTCCTCAAGTTCACCTTGAACGAGGAAAAAAAGAAACTTCTAAAGTGTGCAGTTTTCAACATTGGGAAAGGATTTACCTCTTAGTGCAAATGACACAGTTGATAATGTCTTTCAAGCTTGAATGCTGCATGTAAATGAAATTTTGGAAGAACCGTAGTTTAAGCTTCACTTGCAAGTTATGTAAACCTTTAATTTAATTTCCCCATCTTTACCCAAGATTGGCAGTACACTTACAGATCTCTGCTTGACTGAAGCATGACCAATTTCTGCTCTGTGAATAAGTTGGGGAGAGAATTGTAAGCTCACAGCTGCCTGTGAAAATTAACTCCTTCCTTAAATTAATTTGATATAGCATTTTCCAAGATTTATCTATATGATTCCTTAACATAATATTGTCTATACATAGGATTGCTTCAGTCTGCGCTTCTTTTTCCTCTAATTTCTCAAATTAATGAATATTTTCTATGAGTCTTCTGACTTTATGATGTTTTATAAATGCACAGAACTGGAAGTACGTCTCACCTGGGTGTGTAGCTGAATCTTACCCAAACTTAGGTGCCTGTTTCAGTCCGATTGTATAGACTCATGGAGATGTTGTCAGTTGTGTGTAGAGTGTAATAGTATTAGCAAAAAGTGGGGGTTTACTCTAAAATGAGACAGATTGCAACTGAGTACCATTTCATGGGATCAGAGCCAGGGCAACTTGCCTTGCTTTTCCTAACAATCTTAATGACCCTTTCAGAAGCAGCACACAGGTCTTTCTAAGTGTCTGGATCAAAAGCTGCAGAGAACTGGACTAGGCTACAAATGCCAAGCTGCTCTAACGTTCTCATGCAAATTCCCCTGTTGCAACCAGTAGTTGCCATTCCCACCTGCTCTAGGCTGAGTTCTTTTTGAGGATGGATGACCAGGGTTGAACGTAATATTGCAGAAAAAATCACACCATCTGAAACATTTCTTACTCTTTTTTCTTCAGTCTGTCACATGACTGATTCATAACATCCTGTGATTGACTCGTGGATCTTCATTGTCATCCATTTTAATAATTTCCAACCTGATGAACCCTATGCTTAAAGAAAAAGTCCTTACTGTCAGTCACTTTCATCAAGACTTTGCATCTGCTTCTATTCAGTTTCACCATATTTCCACTGTTGTAGCTTTTAAAACAGCTTTATGTGATACTGTAGTCCTCTATCTCTGATGCGTCTTCTTGCTCTTAGCAGAGTTCCTTTTGCACTTGGGCTTCCTTTTTTCTAATATAAAAAGTCACTGGTTAAAGAGGTAAACAAGACAACTTCCAAGATATTTGCAATTTCTAAAGTTTTACTGAAACATTTGGATCAAAGGAATGCAGAGCTATGGTAATGGGAGAACAATTTCAACAATTACATAGTGGCTGTGACTTTCACGAGAACAGATTAAATTTCAAATTCATCTTCATTGTCTACAGAACATTTAGTATTCCTTGAGTTCTGAGTCTCAAGGAAAACTCCTTTCATTCCCAGGGAGAAAAAATTTTCTGCTCAAAAGCCAAAGTACTAATCAAACTGCCTCAGCCATTAGGGATCAACTGTACAAGACAGAGAGGAAGCTAGGACTCAGCTTTTTCCCAAGAAATCAAATGTCTTTCAGATGTATCATTGTCACTAAGGTGTGTGTGATCGAGCCACACACCAGTTTATTTCTGACAGTGTACAGGTAACGCAGTGTTGTAGGTGAAGGGGTTCTGACTGCTGTGCTTTGCAGTTCCTTATCTCCTGAAGAGCAAGTTTGTGTAAACGTTACTGTGCACGATTCTGTAGCAGTCTCTACATGTCTGAGAATTCCAGGCTTCCATTACACAGGATGATCAATGTATTTAAAATTTCTATTAGCTGTTGCTTACATCTGCTGGTGCTACAAAGTTTGTTTTGCTTTATTTTGTTTCAATCTGTACCCCAGAAATCTGAAAGCATTTCAGTTCTTCTGAGTGTCTTTCTATTCTGACTAAGCTTCTAGTACCTATGTTCAGTCTGGTTTGGACAGAATGGTGTGTACCTGGGAATGATAGTCACATGTTAAGCTAACAGGAGGTTTATACTTCTCTTTTCAATTTTTTCCTTTTATGCTTGCCTTGATACTACAAACCATAATATGGTCCCAGTTTAAGCACTAAATAAGCAAGTTAGATGTTCATCACAGGAGAGTTTGATTCCAACACACTGCAGAGACAGATTTCTTTGTCCTGTTTTTGTTGGTGATGTTGAAATCAAGCATGGCTTGATTTCTTCCTACTTTTACAGGACAGTTAACGTCATGCTAACAACAAAATTTTGGGGAAGATGAGATTATTTTTGGCAATAACAAAAATCATGTCAGCTGAGAGTTGTATTGGGAAGTAACATATGTTTAATTTTCAAATGAAAGTGCTATTGCTAAGACTTCAGGCTTTTTTAAAATAAAAATCTTTAAAAATACAGGCTCCAATAAACTTTCAGAAATTTGTATTTTCTCTCAAGTTGTGTCATCATTCCTCCTGGTCACACTTGTGAGCAGCTTTGAAAGTCAAAGCTTCTGAATTTGTGTGAATGCAATGGTTTTCTTCAGCACAAACTTGTCAATATGATTAATTCAGAAGAGTAAATTTCTGTGATCATGTAACACTCCTCGCTACAGGTAGTTTGTGTTATTTTCCAAGATGAGTAATAAAACATTTTTTTTCTGTCCTTCTCTTTCTGTTTTCAGATACAGCTATGGGATACTGCAGGCCAAGAGCGCTTCAGGAAGAGCATGGTACAGCACTACTACAGGAATGTACATGCTGTGGTGTTTGTGTATGATATGACAAACATTTCTAGTTTCCACAGCCTGCCATCCTGGATAGAGGAATGCAAACAGCACCTTCTTGCCAATGATATACCACGGATTCTGGTTGGAAATAAATGTGACCTGAGAAGTGCTATTCAGGTGCCCACGGACCTGGCCCAGAAGTTTGCTGACACTCACAGCATGCCGTTGTTTGAAACCTCTGCCAAGAACCCCAATGACAATGACCATGTGGAAGCCATATTCATGACACTGGCTCACAAGCTTAAAAGTCACAAGCCATTAATGCTTAGTCAACTCCCAGATCATGATGAAATACATATAAAGCCTGAACCAAAACCTATCACATCCTGCTGGTGTTAGGTCACATTGTCACTGGCTGTCACCTTGTCTTGTTTGCAAGTGCTTCAAAATTATGATCTTGGCAAAGTTCCAGGTTTTGGTAGCAATTATAGCAAATCTCTTTGGCACCTTAATGTGGCATTTTAAAAATTTTTCCTGGTGTAGATGTGCCCATTTTATGCTCTTGCACTTTGTAATTGTACTTTCTGAATTACTAAAATTTCACTATAAATATATGGGAACATACTCACTTTGTCAAGTTTTGACAAAGCAATCCTAGTTGAGCTCTTGCTGCCTGAGGTTGTTCTCATCACTTGTGGTAAGATTATAACTAGTAGGCCACTTTACTAATGCTTTTGGTTGGCTACTTGCGTTGGAATAATGTAGGAGAAAGAGCCTTTTGTGACAACCCGGGAACTTGGGGTTTGGGTCAGCACATGGGGAGATTTTTGGCATATGAAGGAATATTAGGTGACTACCAGGAAATTAGAAAGCAAGTACCTTTTTATTATAAAAGCAAAAAAAATAGCTCTGTCAAAGTTTGGGCTGCCAGTGTCGGTGCAAATTGCTAGGGTTTGGCCTGTCGTTCCACTATGAACTTGGTCTGTTTCTTCATGGCAGTGGTAACAGAATTGACTAACTTCTCCCTACCTCTAGACAATTATTTGATACTTAAAACTTAAATTAATTTTTTATAATTAGCATGTGATACCAAACTGTTATGTTAACCCATGTTGTGGAAAGTACTGTAGCGCAGGAATTGGGGTAAAATTGGGACTCTGTCTGTAAGTTCTCTGATCTTACTAAAATTAAATTATATATTTCTGAAGGTGCTGTATTTGAGTTGAGTGTCTCAGGGTAAGTAAAAACAGTTGAGTAAGTAAAAGATTGGGTGAATTTGGCAAAAGCCTACTGGTTTTCAAAGATCAGGGTTTGCGGGGCTTTAAGAGATCATGAGTGCTTCTCAAATATCTTGAAAAGCCAACTTGATAACGTACTGCAGGAGTGGGAATGTTTAGGAATATGGTACATTCCTAAAATATTTCCAAACACAAACAAAATTTGGTCTTGAAATATGGAGTAAATCTACCAACTGCATCATGTGTTACAGATTTTTGAGGGAAAATCTGCATGTATAATGTTGTGACTGTATGTAGGGCATTACTAATGTGAGCTAGTAGGGGTTAGATGAGGGAAATTCTTCCTCTTGAACGACCTTTCTCTGTGTTCTCACAGTTGCAACTGCTTTTTTTCAGTTCTGTCTGAAGATTTTCATAATAAAAATGGTGCTAAGTTGCACGTAAGTTGCATAAAGTGAAATGTAAGCCATAGAACGCAATCTATGACTTCATTCACATGCCACATCAAACAGTGTTTAGTGACTTAGTTTTTGAAGTATAAATGAAGATTTTTTTATTGGCAATGTGTAGCATGTGTTGCTTATTAGAAACTAAATGGGAGGGCTAGTTCAGAAGCTGCCACCCTAATGATCACATTAGAAACAAATTACTGAACCAAGATAACTGTTATTATGTAAACTATTACAATTCTTAAGATGTAATTTCATTGCAACTTATACAGAAAAAATGCGTTGACTTTTTTCTAGATTTTGAAAGAGCATTTAATTTGGTCTAATATGATTTAAGATGTTTAAAAAGAATCTAAACAAAAGGTAATACTTTTTCCTTCTTTAATTGTGACAGTGTTCTTGTTTACGAAACATTTGTAAAAGGGAGCTTTTGTAGTCACTCTGAACCTTACATGACTGGAATTTACAGCTGTTTCAGAAACAATCACCTTTTTAACACTAGTGTCCTTAATGATTTCTTTAAGAAAAGGATTGATCTTAAATTGATGTTTATACTATGGTAAGTAAATAAGGTTTACAGTCCTGTTGGACAGATTGTTTTTCACTCATGTCCTTAATCCTTTTTCTGAAAAGGATCCTTCTTAATTATTTGTATACTAAATATGTCAGCAAGTTTTCATGGTTTTGTTTGGTTGGTTTTTGTTTCGTTTTTGTTTGTTTGTTTGTTTGTTTTTAATAAAAAATATCCCAGAATTAAGAATTTTAAAGTCAGTCAGGTTGGGGGTTGGGGTAAGAAAATAATGTAGCTGCAGTGTTACTGTTAAATTTGATCTGAAACACGTGCACATCTGTTAAGTTTTATTTGCGTTATCACAACGTGTAAATAAGGGCCCTCATGTAATGAAAATTGTGTGGAAATGGTGTTAAAATGTGTAATTCCATGTTCAGCACAAAGCATGTTTTAATGGTTTTACCATGCAGGCAGTGTGGTCAGTAATGCAGGATTCAGTGTTGCTCCCTGGCTTTCAGTGGTGATGTTCTGCCAACAGAATGGATGTCAGAGTACTGAATACTTTGTATGTGTATTTTCACTTTACCAGACTGTAAAGTTGGGTTCTTTTGTATGTGTTGGGGGCAGGCAAGGCACAATCCCAGAAACCTAATAAACTGGCTTTGCCACAAACTGTTATCATTTGTTTTCAATAATTATAATAGGAATGATAATATAATTCCATATGGTTAAAAAAATGGTGTGAGGGAGTTAAAGGAGTTTCTAGTTTCTGTCTATGTGGGTGACAATTTTTACAAAAAAGACTGTCACAATACTTGGACTACTGTCAGTGCTTTCTTGAAATGACTTGGGGTTATTTTGAGGCATCTGAAGCACCCACCTGATGATTCAGAGGTATGTTCAGTATTTATTTCAGATTCCAGAAGACTGGGAAGTGAAACAACAGTTATAAAAATAGTGATTACTGACCCTTGGATGTAAATCAAGACCCTAAAGGAGTCTTCTCCATTACTCTTCTTCTAGTCTCATCTTGTTCAGAAATAAAACTTCTTTAACTTTTATAAATTTGTTGAAAGTCATATTCCTTGTTCCCTCCGTATTTTTACTTCCATCAGAATGTATAATTCTAATACTCTTTTTTTTTCCCCAGAGTCCTACTTTTGAGATTGTTGACTGATGTTGTTTAACATTGCAATTCCCAGATAAATGTAGAGCCGTTTGTTACTTAATAGTAATATTACTTTTAAATGGCAGTCTGGTTTTTCTGTGCAAATCAGCACAACACCAACATGTTATCTTAAATCTAAAATCATAAATAACATTAGACGTTGTCATTATTCTAGGGCTCACAAAAAAATACCACTGTTCTGAGGATGTGGGATTTTTTCTCCTTCCTCTCTTGATGCTGGGTGCCCCAAAGGAGGCCTCATTTATCCAGCTGAATGACATCACCAGTGAGGGCTGTGAAGAGACATTGAGAGAGGAAGAATGGCTGCTGGTTTCCAGGGTGTTCTGGGATTCACTGGGCCCTGTGCAGCCTCCCACCTGCAAAATAGAAGCATGTGCTGAAGGCAACTCTTCGTAGTTCTGAAAGCTACTTCCAGAGCTCAAAGAAAGGCAAGTAAGGGCTACTGGTCATCTAGGGACATTCCCTGAGGTGCAAAATCCCAGGGGGTATGTTATTGACATGTATTGTTTTCTGTCTTGCTGAATCATCACTGCTTAATGTGAATCACAAACTATTGAATCCTTAGCTAATTATTTGAAATCAATGGAAAACAAATTTCCAGCAATACCAGTGATCATTTAAAAAACCCCAAAACAAGAGCATGATCCTCTCCCTGGCCTGCATTTAATAAATATGCTGCTCTTATTAGGAAGTTCTTCCCTCTGTGGGTGGTGAGGCACTGGCACAGGTTGCCCAGAGCACCTGTGAATGCCCCATCCCTGGAAGTGTTCAAGGCCAGGCTGGGTGAAGCTCTTAGCATCTGAAAACTAAGAGTCATAAGACCCTGATCTTAGCTCAGTACTTCCTTTTCTATTATTATTTTTTACTGTTTGCACTGCCCCTTTGGAAAGGTCACAGGCAGAAAAAAGACTGGTGTGAGGCAATATACTGAAGCCCCTCTTTCTGAAAATACTTAGTGATTTACTGCTAAAAACATCACCCTGGGCCTCTAAATCAGGAGTCATACAGCAGAAGCTGCATTTGCAAACCATTTATCCTCTCCAAAGCCTGGTCATCCCCACATCCTTCACACCCATTCCTGTACAGGAAAACACTTGAAATGCTCAGGGGGCTTTGAAGTACTCCTTGCCCTTCATAGTCCTCTGTCCCTTGGACCTTTCTTCAGTTAAGGAAGGGCAGACAAAAAGGAAAAGACTAAACTGACCCTAAAATACATGGAACAGCTTTTCTATTTACGTCAAGCTATTTTTAACACACTCATAAAATAGAGACAGTGAAGGGTGTCTGGCTTCAGCAACCAAAGATTCAGCTGTAGATTAAGAAAAGCATGTGCTTATCAGAGAGGGTTTTCAAGTTCCTGTGCTCATGACTACCTTGGGGTGCTAGCTTCAATTCTGAGTCATTGTGATGCTGCTGTTAAAAAGCACAAATGCTGGCAGCCCTTTTCTTTTGCTTCAAGGCTCACAGTGATGCAATTTTGTCAAATTGCATCTGACCTGAAAGAATTGATTTCAATACTTTCATCTGTCATTAAACAGGTACATTTCATATACATGCATGATGATAGTAGAGGGTAAATAAAGAGATATAAGATACATTCTCTCTATATATCTCAAATGATTGCCAGAAAATATGTATATTGACATCACCATAGGTATGCATACTTTTACATCATAATGCAACACTTGGGGGAGTGCTGTGTGGAATTCCAACTCTTTTGATGTGTGGTACATGACACTGGTGGGATTCCAGCTCCAGCATCTGCTTTAAGACTCCAGCTCTCAGGCTTAAAGGGTGAAGAGCTGTTGAATGAAGCAAAAACTTGGGTCATTCAGGGTTGGGAGGCTGCCTGCATCAGACAAAATAAGAAACACAGAAGCAACTGCTGTAAGATACGCTTAGAGCAAAGAATTTGGAGACTGAAAACACCACCTGTCATCCCAAATCAGTTTTATCGTTATTAGGTGGGGGGCAAGGGCTTAGCAATATTTGCATGTACTGTTCCACCATAAACATATTCAGCAACTAGTATTGACTAAAGAAGAAAGTGATGAGTGTAGTTAAAAACATGTAGTGGACAGAAGCCAGAGGATGAAACATGAACCATGAAACAAATTTTAAATTAAGATGATATAAATATCAAGTCAATGAAAGAGAACACACATTTATGTAACTTTGAAGCTGTAACTACCAAAAAAAAGGAAGGAAGGAAGGAAGGAAGGAAGGAAGGAAGGAAGGAAGGAAGGAAGGAA